>JARHVA010011561.1:0-37500 GCA_037957365.1 Torreya grandis | reverse complement strand
ACTAGAATAAAACCATGTGTACCAATTTATTATATGATAGACATGACCTAATTTACATCACACCTCAATTTATAACACATCCCTAAAAGGGTGAAATTTTAATGGGGGTCAATGATGATGCAGGACTATGGGATGGTGACATGTTTGAAAATGATCTAAGACCCAGGGAAAGACACAAAAGATGATCTAATTTTGTGTATAAAAGTATTATATACATAATCTAATTTTTAATGTTAAAGGATAGGAAAGTGCCATACTAAAATAAAAAAGAAATCAAAGAAAAAAATTGAAAATTAATAAAGAATTGTAAAAGAAAATTTATGTTATGGTAGGTGAAATGGAATATATCAGATGTATGAAGTCTATGTACTCCCCAAAATAATTATTTTATATGTAATTTATTCCAACAACTACAAATAATGTATGTTTAAATTAATAAATAATTGTTGGATTTGAAGTGTCATTGTAACCATTACAAGAATTGGCAATAATTGTTTCATAACAATTGAGTGTAATGACATCATAAACTGTAATTACTAATATCTTATTTGATTTATTATCTCCACTTTAGAAATTTTGTGGTAACATTAAATAATTGTTATATATTGTAAATTGGAATAGATGTGACACTATTAATTCACAAGTTTCTAACATGAGAGTAAAACTAGTTGAGCAATTGTGATATATTGTAGTAAGATCTAGCGACCCAAATCCACATGGATCAATAGCTCTTCCTTGAAGAGAAATGTTCCATATTACATAAAAATACCATAAAATATTTCAAAACAAATTATAAACATGTACTTTTTAAAACCATTTTTATTTATAATGCACTTTACCTACTTTGCCAATTTGGAAGAGAGGGATCTCAAGATGTACATTTGACTTGCACATTAATATTATGACCTAATTATATAGGTATTTTGTAGTCTAGGTTGACATATATCTTATAGAGAGTATATGAAACATATTTAGTATCTCACATTGGTATAAAATAGTGGTATAATATTTTTTGTTAAATATAGGATGAAATCCAAAGTAAGAAGGAATGTTGAGCTCAAAAGTGATATATACTACATTCTTGATGATGGTGTAGGGTCGTATTGAAGTGTAAAAAGATTTTGGTAGGGTCATAATAGCCTTTAATTATATTTTTGTAACCACACATGATCATTAGGATAATGTTTTTATGATTATTGGTTATTATTATGACAGTGCTTATACGTAAGATTAACTTGTTATATGATTGTCTCCACTTGTTAAATGCACTAAAGGAACTCAATAAATTTTGTAACTTTTATTTGAGTTGGATTTGTTTTATTTTATAATTGGATGGGATAATAAACATCCATGGGTATGAGATGTTAGAAACCTAAACAATCCTGAAAATGGTTGTGTGTAGTAAAACTCTTCAAATCTCTATTATAATTGTGTTTAATGCAAGACATGATTTCATCCCAAGTGACCTTATTTTAATTATAAACTATAATAAGGTCCACTATCATTAAGTTTAATACTTAATTTTATATAAAATTCTATGTATTTAATAAAATAAAGTTGTCAAATGTTGTGTCTAACATACATTGAAAATTTACTTATATAAATTTCAGAAAAACTTTATTTATTTTTTAAAAAGGAGAGTTTTGAGGATTCAAAACCAGATCCATAAATACTAAGGTATAGTTTATATAGTAATAAGGATGAGATTTCATGCATATAAAATGAAATTTTAGATTCAATTTTCTTTTTTGCATCCAAAATTTAAGAGTGTTAAATTCATCCAGTATTTGTGCGTCTGAAATTTGAATTTTGTGTGTTCCCTAACTAATTACACTTCCTCAGTTAATTTGGAATTTAACCTACCATTTTGGCTAAATTTTTAATATTTAAAATGAATTTGTTAATAATTATGTTATATGTACTTATTAAATTTTTAGTATCGAATGTGACTCATGATGAATTTGAAATTGAAAAAACTTTCATGTTACCACTCACCAAATGGTAGTCTTTATAAGAATGGTGACCATAGAACTATTAAGGACGAAGGAAATATTAGGGGTGATGAAATTATGTATAGGGTAATTATGGATCCAAGAACAAGATGAGTAAGATAAGAGTTAAATTGTAAGAAGTATTTTCACACACAAAATTTAATAATGTATTATTTTGTGTGGTTATTTATGAAGAATATGAATGGTTATAAATATTTCACTGGTGGTTATGGGATCCAACTAATTCCCATGAACTAACTAATCTACTAATAATTTAATTTAATTTATTTACTAACAAATAAAATATAAAACAAACACTAACAAATCATAAGAAAATAATCTTGTATTACCTGACCCTACAAACCTCCTTGATCCAATAAGGGGTAATAGGATGATTTATATCTATTAATTTGAAGTCATTAATAATATCTTTGACAACTAAAACTTGAATGTTTTAAATAATGCTACTAATTTTTTTTTATGATTATCTATACAGAATCCAACCATATGAGTTGTGGCATAAAGGTTGATGAACATGATGATGACCTACTCATCTCCTATGATCATCATACCATATTATAGTATAACACAATAAAGGCATATTCAAACACATAAATACACATAAGGTATCAGACATAAACCCATGTAAGTGACTATTCAACACTATCTATGGCATATATCCCTAATGCCTAACAAATGTTAATGACCTTTTCTCAACACTAAGGTGATATCAACCCCTATCTACTTGTTAAATCACCGACGAATGATCAAAGGCCATGCAATATCTTATTTATTAGGTAAGAGGTGAGAATCCCTTGTATAGAAAAACAAAATTAAAACTACTATGTCTCTCATGATCATGAATATGAATGAAGTGAAAAAAACCAAAATTGTAATTGAAATAACCATACTATTGATACAAAAATTGCCATTCAAACATTTGACCCAAACACTGAGTGAATAGATAACTATAGAAGGGGAATATTCCTCCACACTCAAATAGATCCTATAACCTCTAGTGTGACACTTACATAATGTCAACCACAAGGATGATGATGGACATGTAAAGGATTATGTATTCATTAATAGTAAAAATGGGGGATGAAATTTTAAAACTTTTCATTTTGAAGGTGTCAATTTTTATTTATAGAGCACATTTATACATCATTTTAAATATATTTATTTGTAAAAACCATATAAAAAAGTTTTGAATCATATATTTTACCATTGTGATGTGTCTAGAATGTCTAAAAAACTATAAATTGACTAGTCACAAGACCGCCTTTACACAAAATATTGATTACTTGAATAAATTGTCATAATACAATGCTTACAATGAAAAATAAAACAAAATATAATTCATTTATAAAAAATAATACTCCAAAAGGAATATTCCAAAAAACATATACCAATAGCTTTGATAATAAAATGATCGAAAATGTGTACTTGAAGATTTGAACCCTATACCTCCAATCTCCAATGGTCATACAAAATATATTTTAACAATTATTCTATGAGAAAGTTGATTTTTATGTATGGAAAATTCAAAAAAAAAAAAAACTTTTCCATGTAATAAACATTCACCTATGAAAATATTTGGTAACAAAACCTTTTGCTTTTGATTTGATGTCAATCATAGGAAACCCTAAATGTTTCAAAAAATATTTAACAAACTTTATACTTATCAAAGATATTTGCTTTAAAGTAATGAAACGAAATTTTCATTGAGGGATTCCATGGATGAAAATGAGGCTTCATAAAATCATACAACCCCTCAAGAGTTTAAGTAACATTTTGTAAGACCATACAACATGTACTTTTAATAGTTTTACTTGCAAGTGAAGGAAGAATAAATCTCAAAGATAAAAAGTACATCATATGGGATACCATTATTTAAGGTGGAGATTATACAATAACAATTTTGGGCTGTATAACTCAAAAAAAGGGGTTTTATAAGCTTTCAGGTCTCTAGATGAGTTTAAAAGTAATAAAATGGTCCATAAATTCATCAAAACACTCAATAGTTTATCAAAAGTCCATAGAAACTATTTTTAGTTTTAAAACTGTCATACCATTCTCAAACAAAGGTTTATTAACTTGAAAAATATGTAAAATGTCTTAATTTTATCTTTTGGATATAGATTCAGATGTTAGGCACATTCAATAGATTTTTATAGGGATTTAAATAGCATTGAAACTAAGTATGACTAATTTTTAGGCAATGGGTCATACATCATGAATATTATAAATTTCTCATGATTAGAAAATATCTTCAAAATTATTTTCAATTAATACAAAAGATGATCTAGGATTTATAGGTGGATATTTGGAATGTGGGATGTTACAGTAGTACAAGGAAGTGGAATGCATACAAATAGAGTTTCAAGCATACATGAGTTGATACAAATGGAGTTTGGGGATGTACAGGGAAAAAAAAATAAAAATAAAAATAAAATAAAAAAATAAAAATAAAAATAAATAAAAATAAAAATAAAAAATAAAAAATAAAAAATAAAAAATAAAAAATAAAAAATAAAAAATAAAAAATAAAAAATAAAAAATAAAAAATAAAGAATAAAAAATAAATAATAAAAAATAAAAAATAAAAAGTAAAAAATAAAAAATAAAAATATGAAAGATTTAAAAAGAAACCATTGTCCAAAACATACTCCCACAATTATTTCCATGTATTTAATCCTCCATTACTAAGATAAACCAAGCTATCATAATTTCAACACTCCTCTTCAAATTTCCATGTTTTGATACAATCGATGGATCCAATAATATGATAAATAATATAAGAATGACATTGTAAAATGTCTTCACACACAAAATTTATTAATTTATTATCTTAGGTTATTATTTACAAAGAACATGAAAATTATAAATATGTCATGAGTGGTTATGGGATCCAACTAATTCCTATGAACCAACTCACCTACTAATAAGTTTATCTAATTAGAACTATAACATAAATAAAATACTAAAAAACATAAGTAAATAAGCTTCAATAGATTGACGCAATAAGAAAGTAATAAATAGAGTGATAATAAGTAATTTTATCATATGACATGCATTTTAGTGGATGCAAAAACCCATTTCATGAAAATAACAAAGGTTTAATGAGTGGCTATATATAATAAAAATAGAGTCTACGAAAGATCCAACAAAGATGGATGAAAATGAATGAAGTAATATGGTCATAGATATGATAACTAAATAATTAGATTTTGTAATGATAAATATATAAGTTTAGGTGAACCATAAAAAATGCTTCCTATTTATTCCCTCAAGTTTTCAAAATGTAGAAATAGAGACAATACATTAAAAAACTATGGTGAGTTATATAAAAATCAAATCTCTTATATTCTTGGTTGTTTTACCTTTGTTACTTCATATTTTTTTTATTATTATTCCTGTGATGTGGTTGCCACTATTGGTGGTGGTGTATTTCCCGTAGGTAACTACATTCTCCTCAGAAGTGCCCTATCTTTTCCTTCCCATAAACCACTATAGTAGAAAATAAGGTTTTTTATGTCACAGATATACCTATTTATTTCATGCTAGTAAGAAGTGTTTTATAAATATATTATTCCTCTCTTTTTAATATGGAGATAAATAATGACATAATCTATTTGGTTGGTAAATGTATTGGGGACAAGTCAATTATTGTTGAGTTTATTATCTATGTTAAATCAAAATGGACCAATGTTGTTAAGCCCTCCTTATCCTTTTAAATAACTTATTTTCCTCATTTTTTTAGTATGTTATTGATAAGGATTTTATGTCATATTTTGATCATGATATCAAGGTAAAAACATCAATTTTTTATATCCTTGTTACCCATTCTTTGATCGTTCAACAAAAAAAATCACATCTTATCATATGTGGATAAAATTATATAATATTCACCTAGTGGTGAGGTATCCTAAACAAATCCATATATTGGTTGATAAGGTAGGATAATTTTTCAATATTGATGTGCATTTTATGGGAAATAGGTTTTTTTTTGGGTTATTGGATCTATCCAAGCCTCTTTACCATTTGATTCAAATCATGTCTTCTCTTGGCTCATAGACACAATTTATCAACTACAATTATATCCCATTCAAAATCATACATTGCAATCAGGTTAAGTATCAAGTTGATTATTTTTATTCTCAATCCTTTTCTATTTTTATACCACTATATATATGGATAAATAAGGATGGTTGTCCTACATTTAATTTCTATGATGAAATGATGGTAAATTCTATTTAGAGTTTTATTCTTATAATTCAAGTGTTGATCTACCCTTTATTATCTGTAAATAATATCTTTCTCCCCTCTCTCGTGGTGACGAAGATCCTCACTAGGAATGTCATGATATTAGGGAGTTAAGGGTTGGATTATGTATAATAATGTGAGTTTTTTCATAAAACTCTACATGGACATAATTGTTATGAATATGCCACATTCCCAATGGAATTCCAAAAGCCAAGTGGAAATGAAGAAAGATATGGGTACATCATATGAAGATGGAAACAACAAATTCCATTGATGATATTTCATTGTAAAATTTGGAATATATTCTCTTCCATATGTGGGAAATGGTTTCTTTCTACTCACGTCTAGATCCATTTATTCATAATGGATTGTTTTATTATTCCTCAATGTTATTTTTTCATTTTCTGATGGATGACTAATTTACATGAGCTTAATGGACGTCTACAAACTTATTTGTGTTGAGATTTTTAAAGATATTTTTTGAAGGTTTATCATGTTTCTTGGTCTTTAATGAATTTTTTATTAGGGTATGAGCCCTTATATAAACATTATTTTCATTAGTCATGAATTTTTCAATTGATTACTATTATAGATTTTGTGGTCTTTAGGGAATGAATCCCTTATTGCAGCCAAATTCTGGTTCATAGGTTTGGTTTCTAAAAAAAATCCTGATTCATAACTCTGGTAAAATGCATTTATCCCTAATAAAAAATCATATATAGCTGCATTCATACAAAATAAAAAATCAAAACATTTATTCTCACCAAGTATAATGAAAATTCCACACTCTATTAAAAAAAAAAAAAGAAGATAAATGACCATTCACATAGATTGGATTGAATTTCAAAATCACTAACATTCACATTTAGTATTCTAAAAAAAATTAAAAATATAATTTATGACAAAACCTTTATTTTTATATTTTTCATAGTTTAGTTAATCATTTAAACACTCTACTTTCTATAAAAAAAAAACATTCATTAAATAAAGCATTCAATCGTTTAGATTCAAAAAATTAAAAAGCAAGTACCTTTAGAAAATTAATTAGCCATACAAATCTTCTACTAAAACCAAGAGGGAGGGTAAAAAAATAGTACAAAATATCCAAAAAAAGTCATCACTATTTGATGTTTCATGAACAAGTTCATTTACATAGAGTAAGAATGTTTATTCAAGTACTAGCCCTCATCCAAATAAAAAACATCTAGAGAATTATAATGTCTAATCTTATGATTTTAGTGTTTTGTTCCACACATTTACCTAATATTATCATTATTCAACTAAATGATCTCAATGAAAAAACTAGGTTGTTCAAAGATTAGTTATATAAACATTTCACCTCTTATCCCATCAAACTTGAAACCTCAAAATTTTACCGCTTCTTTCATCCTCGGCTCTATCATTGTCTAATTTCAATCACTTTGTACAAAAAATTATCTATTTTACCTAATACTCCTAGAATATATATATTCTTTCAATGTTATCACACCACAACTTTCTTCTCTCAACTAGAATTTATTTTCATTTGGTCTATTAGGTATAGACATGAGAATTCATTACCATGAATTTCCCCAAACCTCATGCTCATATCTCACTAAAATAAATTGGCCCTTATAACTCAACCTATGTAACCAACTCAATGAAACCAACTAGATCAATAGACAAATAATCATATCATTCCTCCTTGTAAATCTTATCCCAACATCAAGAGCTTGCGTGCACATTTTTAGCAAAGCTATTTTCATAAATGTTGTAAATCTAAATTGAAAAGCTTATCCTTTCATGTTCATCCTTATTTTTATTATTATTTTTTATATATTTTCTCATCTTCCATTTATTTTGTTGGTGTTTACATACTCCTTGAATATGTTTGGAGATTAATTCGATAGGACTTTTAACCTGAAAACCTAGATAAATTATGTTCATCATAAAAGTGAAACTTATTTATTTAGATGGACTAATACACCAAGTCAAAACATTAATAACCGATCTTCATATTAAAAATATTATCCTTCTACACCTCAAAATAAGTCTCATGTGTTTAGTTGATATTTACATGATTCTTCAAATATTACTAGTAAAAACCATGACTCTAATGAAATTACTGTAACTTTTGGAAATATATTATATGCACACACTGTGAAAATACTCCATATCAGCTTATAAATTCTTAATGTTGAAATTTTGACAAGATTCAATTGTTATACTAAGAAAATTCATATTTTTGAGGATGGAATAAGTAGGCTACATTCACCTCAACCACCTTATAATATTAATTATTATATTTTCACACCACTTGAATAGCCTACATTGACTCCTTTAGAGACATAAAACATAAAATAGTTCATATTGGTATACCAACATCTTCCTTTGAAGCCTCCCATGAGAGAGTCCCCCAAACCCAATTTTAGTACTACTTTGTATGGTCTCATCATCACCTTGGTGAGATCCATTTGGGATTTGGATAGCAACTGAGCCTTTGTCTAAAATGGTTCTTCTAACCAAGGTATGCCCCAAAATTTAACAATTAAGGCCATTACTCTTTTATTCTTACTTTGGTGGCATACACCAACCACTATAGTATGAACCATCATCTCTTCCAACCTAATTTACATCGATTTAAAACCTAGGGTATACTATCACCTTTGGATTCCTTAATCACGTGGACAAAAATATGATACCACCCAATCAACCTGATGCTTTTGTTGTTATTGGTGATCCTTTCTCTTTTGTTTCTCAAAAAAACATGGTAGCTAATACACCATTGTCCATGGTTCTTTGGCTCTATGTATCAACTTGTACACCAACCATGTATGTTTCACCCATGCATATTACAATTGTTACACCTCATTCAAACTCTATAATGCAATATAATCATATGTTATACAAATTGACATAATTAAATAACTAGTTTTGGGCATATTATACTCTTCCCACTCAAGTCACAACTTTTACACTTGGTGGTTTTATACCTACTTCTTATCTAATGCCTTTTCCCAAAGTTTATCCCAACACTTTAGTGGATCTCAGAACCATGGGAACATATTTTGGATACCTTAGGGAATATATTGGTCACACATTTTAAGGGGTTTTCTTGGCATGCTCCTTACATGAACTCAAATACAAAGGGAAAAGGAACCCAAACACATTTGTCTAGGCTGATGCTATGGTCATTAAATATTTATTACCTTGGGATGGAGTATGGGACAAAATTTTCCCTAAGACTCTATAGATAATTGTACAAGACATGTATTACCTCATTCCTGAGTCTTCCATTCATTATTTCAAATGGCTTATGGTAGAATTTTTAAAATCATTCAATATGAAAATGTTGCTTTATACTGGCATAAGATAATTTCTAAACAAAAGAAAAGTCCAATGTCTACTTTATTAAAAGGTGGTGGTGGGTAATTTATTCATTAGCTAGTGCCCCACGCATGGATCAGAGAGAGTTATATGGTATTTTTCATCACTATATTAAGAAATAAAATTGTTAATACATCCAAAAACATCCCTACATATTGTATTAAGCATCACTATTAAGTGCACTTATAACTTATCAAGTGGAGATATATTGTAGTCGTAAAACTTAAAAATTAAATTGGTAAATAATTTTCCCTAATAAATAGATGGGATTATTATGACACTAAAAATAATAATAAAATTCCCAAAGTCTTAAATCAAATTTTTAATGCTACCACATATGATGTGATAGATCAACCTACGAATACCAGTGTTATGAATGGTTATTAAAATTAAACTTTAAATAAAAATAACAATGTGGTGCAAGAAATCCAAACTCTCCAACTAACATTAAATAAATGTATATTAATCATCCAATTAATCATTACAAATAATAATAAAATTAATACCAAAACTGGTATAAAAATATTGATTAAAACAAAAATTCTAAATTCTAAAACCAACATTTATATCCTAAAAACAATCAAGAAAGGTTCAGTTGGTGAAATTAGAATAAATTAAGAATAGATTGTGAACCCAATTTGTATTTACTCTTTTATATTATAATTTATCACAAAACTCATTCATGTATGTATTATAACAAGTTCATCTAATGACTCCTTTAGGACCAATGAAAAATATTTATAGAGATGTTTTTGGGAAGTGTGAATACATGTTGGGTCATTTGATCAAAGTGGTTGTATTAAATTTATGTAATTTTCTATATGGGACATGCATATATTTATTATATACCTCCATTTTAAATAATTTTAGTGTGTAGTTGGTATCTAAGTAATTTATACTAATTGTTAATTATATAAGAATCAAGTAAGCTAGTTCAAGTAGTTGGGCTCGTTAAACCACATGTAAATTCTTATTTAATGATTTGATATGTAATGTAAATTTAATGGGGATATTTAACATTTTAATATTCTTCTTCCATTCATCTATGTCTATTATTTTTAACAGTGGCATCAAAACCATGTTTTCCAAAGGGTGAACATGAAGATGGGCCCGAGGCAAAGGAAAAGACATGTGTATAAGAGAAAGAAAGCTTTTTGAAAAGGTATGAAAATATAAATATTTTATTTTTTTGTTTATTATCTTAAAAATTATTTGTTAATGACTTCAAATACCTAAGAATAAAGTTATATTGAATACTATGGCCCATGAATGCATTTTATGGCATATTAATGACCTAAAATTATAATTTTTTGTTGTAGTATGGCCCTTGTTTAGGCATTCAACAATAAAGTTGATTCTAAATTTTGTTTCCCACCTTAAAATCACATTTTTATAGCCCAAATTTAGTTTGAGAAAACCTATTTTTTAAATTTATATGCTCTTAAAGTAGTTATACAAGCTATTATAAGATTTTTTCATTTAAAAAACAAATCAATTATTATATGGCATGATTTGACCCCTAATTTTTATTATAATATTATGTTGGCTATTGTATAACCTAAAAAATTCCAAACTAGAGTTGTATGTATTTTATAGAAATTATAACACATTTCAAAGCTTCAAACGTGTTTCTAAGCACCATGGCATGTCAATGAGAGGTATGGTGTAGTAGTGCTTCAACATTTAATTTTTTTTAATATGCTATGTCTAAGTAGTACCCACAAGAGTATAGTTGAAAAAAAAAAATCATTTTAAATACTTTAATAGGTAACTAATTGGGTGAAATTTCACACACACACACACACACACACAATTTTGAAAATCCACAACACTATAGTTTAAAAGTAACATATTGCATTCATGACTTGTAAATGCTTCAATAATATTTGGTTAAGTATATTGAGTTTAACACTTTAGAAATGTAGGTTCAAGGTTTAAAATCCTCATAGTGTATTTTTTGGTTAAAAACTCATCATGATTTTTATTTTCCAAAAAGCTAATCTTTGAGAGATTAGTCTTATTTTAAGTTGTGTGATCTTTATAAAGGGAGAGAAAAGGATTTAATTCTTGTAGATTTTTCAAATTTTTAATGTAAAGATGTATAGGTCTCATAATTTAAACATTATAATTAGGTTCTAATTGAGGGTAAAGGTAAAGCCTTAGTTCACCTATTATTCTCTTGTTTAGTTATCATTATGGATAAATTCAAAATTATCATCTCTTAAAATAAGATACTAAATCAAAAAATATATAAGGAATGGAGCATGAATATGGAGAAGACCCTAATTTTCAATTAATTTATGGAACTAGTAAAAACCCAACCCACACCTCCTACTAAAGTAGCTAAATTGGTTGAATTTTTAAAATGTGATAAGGATGAACTTTAATTGTTAAAATATTCTTGTTTTACACAAGTTATAATTAACATTTAATCTATTAAAAATGATGTTGGGAAAGCATGGAGAACATTAAAATATCTAAGTATCAAACAACCTACATACAATAAAATTTATCTCTTAATGCAGTTACTAAATACAAAGATGAATGTGAATGAATATGTAGATGATTTTATCTCTACGATGAGTAATTTGAAACAATAATATAAGACTATATGATTAAAAATAGATGATGAGATTATTATCTCCAACATTCTTAATAGACTTAGCTCCACATATAGAAAAAATTGAAATGTTTCAACTCAATGACAAAATAATCAATGCAACATTTGATTTTTTTTTTAATTTCTCACTCAACATGAAAAATAATTTTTCAAGAAGAAGATCAAGAAGACTAAATAAGATATTTAATATACAAAGACATGAAAACACAATATATAGAGGATTCATGAGAAAAATAAGCATTTTTATAAAAAAAATATCTACAAATTTCTCCAAAAAATTATTCAAGACATTATCCAAAGCATTATTCAACACATAAACATTGACTTAATCACAAACACTCTTCTCAGACTCATAGTCATTGAAGTGGTTCCTCCTCATGTTCTAGCTCTATCAAACACAATGATAAACCATACTTATATAATTGTGGTGGTATTATAAAATGTGAGAATATATGTCCTTCTAAAAATAATAATCATAATCACCCAAGAAGGATAAAATCACTTTATATGGTTCATTCTAGTGAATATTATTCTAGTTACTCTAGTTATACTAGCTATTCTGAGACATCATCTAAATAGGAATCATCCTACATGGTTGAGGTAGGTTGTCCAAATTGACCTAATTCACTCTTTTGAGAAAAATGAGTTTCAACCATCATGAAAGAGTTACTAAATCAAAGATAGCATTATGCTATAGGAAAAAAATTGGAATGCATTTTATTGTTTCCAATTTAATTTGCTCTTCATTTATTCTTATATCATTGAATAGAAACACACAAAATTATTTTGATATGTTTTATTATTCTATAGACTTCTCACCTCTTTATTTATATGGGTGAAGATATTGGACTTCGATCAATTGTCAACTATTACATGATTTGACAAGGGAGTTGTTAAAAACAACAATGTTTATCAAAGGTTTATCAACATCATAAACCATCAAGGAGATGTGTCATACATAATATATGATAGTCATTGTATAGGTTTTTGTTTGAAACATTATATGGATTGATTTATTTGAATAGGCTTTGATCATTTTATACTGAAATATAGGTACAAAAGGGTAGAGAGGATGATCATACCCAATAAGGTGTTCATAATTCATACCACAACTTGTAGAATATTAGGATTTAAGTGCAGAAAAATAGGTTGACTAGTGCCATGATGTACAATGTGCTAGTTAGAGGTACATCATATACTTTTAATGACTACATGGTCATAGTATCTATATCATTATCTTCTATATCCCTCTAGATGAAGGGGTTTTTTAGGTCATTTGATCCAATTGGTTCTATTTAATTTATGTAGTTTTGTATACATGACATGAATCTATTTACAAAACACCCCTAATGTAAATAATGTAAATCTATAGTTGGTTATTAAGTAATTAATATTGATTATTAATTACTTAAGAGTTGGGTAAATTAGTTTGAGTACTTGAAGCCATTAAATCACATGTAAAACCATGCAAAATCTTATTTATTTCTTTAAGATGTAATGTAAATTTAATGGTGATATTTATAATTTTTCATATTGTTCTTCCATTTACCTATGTATATTGTTCATAAAAATATAAAACCTTAACCTTCCTCAGTGAGTCATGTAGAGACTTAGAACAATGATTAACACATTTACAAAAAATCATCCCCTAACCACCAACCATGCAATAATACAAATTCACCACATGAAAACCCAACAAACCAGCCCATGCTGACTAATTCTCATGATGCATGAGACTAGACATCATCTTCAAGTCTTGATGTGGCCCCTTTGTTAGACTATCAGGGAAAAAATAGGTTAATATGTGTTTTTGAGTTATAAAATGACAAGAAAACTATTTCCATCACTTTTGCGATGGAATATAAACCAAAAAATCCTCATCTAAAAAATACCATAAAGACTAACATTCAAGGGAGTCCTAAAACTATGGAGAATTGTGACCTTACCACTAATCTCAAAAAGACCTTTATCCACATTTTCTTCCTAGATAATATTAATAACTCTTAACCTAGAATTTTTAGAAAAAAATTAGGTTAATTTATTATACTTGCAATTTTATGACCACCTCCCCTTGTCACATCATAAGAAAGATTTTCATTGCACCTTTTAACCCTCATCTGTACTCAAAATATAATAATATGACTCATATTATAAAATCAAGAATTTTGACTCTTATGAAGAATAATATGAGGTGTTTGAGGAAAATGATGAAGTGTCCTACATTATCCTATCCCACATTTATTTGAAGGGAATGTATCTCTTATAGAGGATAAAATTAATATTAATATTATGACTAGTGAGCATCCCAAGATCCTTAATATTGGATATTAACTCTCACCTCAAGAGATAAAATACTACAAAATATTTATTGCTGAACTCTCCATAACTTTTACCTTCTCCTATATGGATATAAAAGGAAATTAGCTTGAAGTGATGGTCCAAAATATAATGACTAATCCTAATTATCATGACCCAACTTTGTGGCTTATTGAAGATATCTTATTATAGCATGTTTAGCACATTTTACTAGCATTATAATGATGATTATTGGTACTAGTCCTATTTCAATTGGATGACATGTTAGATATTTAAATTATATGTGAGAGTTTTCATTAAGGTATATAGGATATAAAAAAAGATTAATAAGTTCTAAATATTTGTCTCACATATCTATAAATTTTTTTTTAGAGTATCTGTAAGCCACCCTGGTGACATGTTTGAGAACCTAGATCTAGAGGGCTAGTGAGTTCTTCAAATAAGTAAACAAAAAGTATAAAAGAGATGGTTATCAGTTGCACGGGAGCATAGTCACCTACACCAATCATGTTTCCACCATCTCAAGTTAGTGCATATGTGTTAGTGATCTCTAAGATAGATATAGATAGTTAGTTAACTCCTCATCAAGAAGAGGAGTTTAGAGAAATACAATGAGGTATCCCTACACCAACTTAAGGAGAATATCATATTTTATATTGGTACTTATTCAAGATAAATTCATTATCTATTTTCTAACTCTTTCACTTGTAATGTAACTAGGCATCAAGACTTAAAACTTAGCATAGTGACTCTCCAATGTCACTCTTTCTCTCTTTTATCCTATTTATCTATACATTTAAGCCATTTTGGCATTATAAACTATCTACAATTGGTATGGCATAGCCTTGATAGTTTTAAATCTTGTTTTGATATTGAATAAATTTCTTAATTTGGTTTAGTCTCTTAAATTCTTTCCTAAGTATGTTAGTAAGTCCATTTGGATGAAAAGTGATGATTGTTTATCCCTGATTCTAATTTTATCTTGTATGCATTATGTGAGTAACATTCCTTCTTATAGGTCTCATGAAGTGTAAATTTTTATTTTGTGTATTTGAAGTGTGAAAAACATTAGTAGTGTCTAAGATCAAACATCCTATTTAGTAACATTTATAAATTCATAACAATATGCCTCCATGTAGAAACACTTATCCTATAAGAACATTGAATTAGAATTAGTTTTACTAATTCACCTTCATAATACAAGTTTTAGGTATGTTTTTAGAGATATCTTTGGTGTATCACCACCATTAGTATATGTTAAATTCATGTTTCCTTCTTCCATTTTCACCCTAATAAGTGATTAGAGTAGTGTAATATCCTAAATAGTTAGATCAAGGGAACTAGCCCACAATCTAGATATTTATCTCTTGTAGAAATATTCTTATACTCAGAGATAGTTCCATGTTATCCCAAATTTTATAATATCTTATAATATTTTCTAGGGTACAAATTTGGGCTATACCAATTATGAAATACCTAGTAGGACCTTTGGTCTAAGAAGGTTGTTCAAGGTGGATGTTGGTCTTGACAACAAAGAGGTTGTAATAGTCTAATTCTTGTAGTATCTAGCAACTTCAACAATTAACTCTTGGTTTTAGAATAGTGCATTGTTTCATGCATAAGGCAAACACAAGATATCATACTAAAGGCTTACATTTTGATTTCCAAGATCTTAATTATTATTCAATCAATTCAAATAAATTTGATAACATCCTTCCTTACCCAAAGAGATCATACTTTGCTCATAGACCTATAATTATGTTTTTTATTGGCCCAATCTTGAAAAATCCTAAATATATCATGGAAAGGAACTTAAATTTTATTGATTTCAATGGTTATATTCCAATAATAATTTTTTATTATAATGACATTCCCATATCATCCCTAAAAATTATCCCTTCATATATAGGTGAGACCTCTATTACTCCCATTGAGCACATAAAAACATTACCAACTTGTACAATATACATCATATGATTGAAGAGAATAGAACAATTATAGTTTTAGACATTTATTTCAAGGTAAGGATATTCATTGGTATGGTACTTTGGATCATGAATATATCACTACATGTGATAAGTTGGGCAATGCTTTGAGGAGAAGGTTTGAGGACAAGAGTGATAACTTTTCATTGATAAAACAACTGACCAACATAAGTAAAACACCTCAAGAAGCTATTCAAAAATTTGACACAAGGTTTTAGAAGACATGGGTTAGGATCCCACTCTTAGTAAGGTCTATTTCACATCATGCTTTCCTTTACTATCTTAAGGCTTCTGATTGATATTTCTATAATGGTACAATCTAAAAGAGGGAACACATTGCCTGATGCTTATGAAGTGGCCATTAGAGATGAGAAATATTTGATTCAAGCTATGGATTTTACTCCAATACCCCCTATGCCTCTATTTCATAATTTAGAAACCTATACATCCACTGTTACTCTTATACCTACACCAAAACATAAGCTAGATGCTCCTAGTCTATCACATAAGTCTAATGAGGAAAAAATAATGAAGGATATTGAGAAAGAGATTTTATGTCTCAAAAGGATAATAAAAAAATAGTAAGTGAGACCTTTTTAAATCCAATATCAACACAACCATTCTTATCTAAAGTATTAAGGAAATAGACCACCCTTTCAAGGTCATCTTCAAGGTCAAGGGGAGCTAGTTCAAGCAAAAACATATAATGGTTATACACTCAATGTTCCATCCATCTTGAAAGTATTATTTCATACTCAAAATAAGATTTCTCAATATCATGAGGTTTATCCTCTATGTGATCAAACTCATGATCCATTTACCTTTGCCAACGAGTCCTTCAATCAAGATTTCATTGAAAATATGGGAACAATGATAGCCATGACTCAAGAAGAGGTACCTAAAAGAGCAAAGAAAAATTAATGGATTAATCGAGTGGGGTCTAATTTACTCAATTGGCATAAATATGACTCATGTTCTAGGAATTACCAAGGGAAATTGAGCAAATAATCAAGTCATATAACTACAAACACAAGGTCAAAGAGAAAGACAATTAAAGAGATTCAAGGGGTTGGTAATGGTCCATTGATGAGATTTAAAATATCCCAAAGGGAAGGTATGTATAATGTAATCCTAAATACATAAATAGATCAAATAATTTAAAATGATAAGAGGTATTTCACACCTCATAATTCTCAAGTTATAGACAACACTATTCCTATTATTTAACAAGCTAAGGTTAGTGGCTCTTTCACTAACATTATAGAGAAAAGATGAAGAAGGCTCATGTAAATGTATTAATGTGGGATAATCTAGAAATACCTGGACAATCATACCTACTCCAAGAAGAGTTTTCCAAACTCATCATGGTAACTAAGAAACCTAATGGGAAAGAGGAAGTATTAACAAACATATTGAATCATACTGAAGGATAACCAAAAAATTTTGATAAAGTAAATAAACCTCCTCCATTTTATCTCTCTATCATCATTAGAGATGATTTGGTTCATAATGTTTTAATCAATAGTTGATCAATTATTTCATGCATGCCCAAACAAGTAGTTTATAAGTTTAATTTGAAGCATGAACCTCATTCTAAGGGAGTGCTAGAATTGGATGGGTTAGCTACCAAGATAATTGTCATAATCTAAGGTTTGGAACTTATTCTTCATGTTTTTCCTTCTTTCATTATTTATCAAGATGTTATGGTTGTGGATGTGCCACATAAATTTCCCCTTTACTTATAAAGAGATTTAACTTCTAAGATTAGATGATACTTGAATTTAGATTACTCATATATGGAATTTAAGACTAGATATGGTGTTAAAGTATCAATAAAATTTGAAGCTGTATATCAATTTCATGTATATCCATATGTGCCTTATACATCGAACATGAATTAAAATATCAATGATGAATAAGATAATCCTAGTGATAAATAATCTATAAAACCTTTTTATGACATAAATGACTTATACCTTGATGAATTTGGAGTTGAGAAGTATGGATTTGAAGAAATAGGTCTTGGTACATACATCCTCCATGAAGAATGTTATGGATCTCTTGAGGCAAATTCTAATGACACTCTATGATAGGCTACATGGGGAGACTAAATTTTGCACATCGATGATGATGTTCATATCCCAAATATAAAAAAACATGATATTCCTAGTAACTACTCAATTATACTTGCCAAACAGGAGAATATTGATGAGCATGAACCTCAAGAAAAGTTAATGTATATGTGGAAATAATTCAATGCCATAGTGTAGAGGTTTGAAGAAGTAAGAAGGCATGAAAATATTCAAATGGAATATATACCTAATGATGAGATCAATAAAATACCTAATGAGAATAAATAAAATAGATTTGAGGACTCCCAACAACAAACATATCTTGATTCAAATACTTTTGAAGTTGGGAAGAATTTCATGATTCCCAATGATCAGATTGAGGAGTGCTAAGTGAAGATGATATATGTCAAGTAAGATGAAAAGTCAAACAAACTTATAAAAAAGCTAGATGGAGTGTTCATGATATTTAAAAGTGACACACTTTTTGTTAGATAAATATCCAAAAATGATAAGTCATTTGATTACCTCCATAAGCAATTTTTCATTGACAAACATTCATTCTATAATGGTTTATTTTCATGGATTAGGGGCTATTATAGAATAATTATATTTGACCTTGGTTGAAGAAATGAATAAGTTATACTAACCTCAAGTGTTTTGAGGTATTTTATATATTATTATAGGTGTGTGTTTTCCATAAGTTTTGTGCACATTAACTGGTGTGAGTTGTTTGTGTGTTTTCCCTAAGCATTTGGATAACACACGTGTATCTTATTGTATTATTTTATATGCTTGCCTCTTGTGTTTTTAATTTTTTATGTTTTTTCATAGGAATATCATTGTAAATTTCAACATATGGCTAACTCCATTTATAAATTATAATGGTCAAGATAGTTGTTTCTAAGCATAGAAAGCATGATACCCCTAAAAATCACCAAAATGTTGACCAAAATTTTACTCTAGGACAAATTGGGTTAACCCCCCTACATGTTTAAACTTTTAATAAGGTCCAATAGGTTTTATAATGGTCATCATGGTCTTAAATGAGGTCAATTCATATATTTAGGGTCATACAACATGTTTAACATGTCATATTTGTCAACTTTTCTTGATGTCTTTTTATGCCACCTTTTTGGTAATTTTAAGGAATTATATAGTTTTATCAAAAGGAAAAAAATTTCAAGAATTAATATAATTTATATCATGTCATATAAGGGTTAGATAAGGATTTGAAACTAAAACATGATAGGTCTAATGTAAAAAATAAGATCATTTGCAAAAAGTTAGTTTCAGATGGTTGTATGGATTAGGCTAACTCGTCTATAGGTGTGAATGCTTCAATAAGATTTAATGGAATAATTATAGGTAATTTTAAGGATTAAATAGTTTCTAAATATCCAAAATTGACAAAAAAACATTTATTCTCTTCTATCAATCTCTTAGACAACTTCGAAAGGGTCAATGGTTTTCATTTGGTACAGATTGGAGGAGAAGAGTTAGAGTGAATGCACTTGGAGGATGTTAGGTTTACCTATGAGATTAAATTTCATTGTAATATTTTTATTATTTATGTATTTTTATTTATGAAAAATGGTTATGATTGTTAGTACCTTCAAACTACCTATGCAATCCAAATATCTCAGTTTTTCTCATCTAATTACACTTTAGGAGATTGATATGTGTGAACCGAGTAATGTACTTAGAATTGCATAGAATATCCACCCTTTTCATATTTAATTAAAATTGGTTTTGCATGTGTGGTCATGGAAGGATAATCAAAACCATATCCTTGTGATAGAAGTGAATACCAATGGTTTGTAGAATAATGTTTGATAGTTGCATAATTCATTATTTTGTAAGTGGATTCAATTCAAGGATAATAAATTTATCTGTAACACCTTAGATCATGGTTGGTTATATTTTATATTTAAGGTTTGTATTAAAGAGGATAATTAATGGAAGGTAATGTCTATGACACTTGATACAATCAGGTGGCCCTAAAATAGGAACCTACATGCCTAGTAGAGGTTTATACTAATACCAAGCTTGGGAACAAGAAAGATTAGTCTTGAATAAATGTTAGAAACTCAAATTGAGGCTGAAAATTTTTTGGGACCAAAATAAGTCATTGATATATTTTAAGTGTGGAGTGATAACACCTAACACAATCAAGACCATGATCAACACCTACATGCCTATTAAAGGTCAAATTCATGATAGGTGTAAGAGAATAGGGTAGAGAATTTTTATAATTTGATTTAAAAAAATATAAGATAATTTTCAAATATTAATAACATTAAATAGGTATATCGGTGACTCAAGAGGGTTTTAACAAATCATACAATCATAATCATAAATGAACACCTACATGGACTAACATCTTAGTTGGACCAAAAATTTAAAACTCAGAGTTCAAATGTGTTAGGAGATTATTGAGAACAATTAAACACTTAAAATAAGTTCATGAAATTATAGGGATATTGACATGATGGTGAAGTTTTAACATAGAGAATGTATTCATGGTCATTTAAAAGTCATATATAGGTTCTCAGGGTTCAACTAGTTCTAGGACTAAAATGAAGAGAGAAGAGGTATTATGATAGGTTTGAAATATTATTAAATTTATTTTTGGATATTTATTATGTTTAATAATCAAGGAGGCTATAGCTAAAAGTGAGGCTTATAAACCTTTACACACATTTAAGAAACCTTCCAAAAACACCTACAAGATGCATGATAGTAGGCTAGTCTCAAGGCGTAAAAATGAAATAACAGGGATGATTGGGGTGATATGATGTATAATATAGATATAAAAAGTCAAAAATATATAATTATATTTAAGGAAACATAAATAAAACCATAAAACATATTCTAAGCCCAAAACCCTATAGTCACACTAGCAAACCTTGCTTATCATGAGGTAAATTGATGTTTGAGACCTCTAGAGGCATGCTCCAGATTTAAAAATTGGTACAAGAGGTAACCATGGGTTTAAAAATACCTCAATTGTCTCCTTTAGGTCAGACTAATAGGGTAAGTGATCACTATTTTATCTAATACCTAAGACACTCCATAAGCAATGCAACTTGCAAACATAGTGCATTGATGGTGGAAGGATGAATGGTAGAGTCTCAAAGCAGTGTGAGATGATTTGTATGACTAAATTATAGGTAAATGAGTTTTTAATATGTCCTAAAAACACTATGATCACTCATAGGTGGTCACATACTCAAAAGACCTAGTCTATGTGTTTGAGGCCTAAAACTAGACATGAACCTCATGTATTATAATTTCACCCATATGACCATGTGATATCATCTATTTTAATGACCTAAACTAGTCTTGTTTCCTCCTTTTCAAGTCATTATATATTTTTTAATGACCTTTGAGGTAGTTTTAGATAGTTAGAGGACTCCTCATCAAAAAGAAAAGTTTCAAGAAAGATAATGAGGTATCCCTATGCCAAAATTAGGAAGATGTCATATTTTATATTGACACTTGTTCAATAAAAAATCATGATCTATTTTATAACTCTTTATATTGAATTTTAAATGGTCTTAAAGACTTGACACTTGACATAGTGACTCTCCAACATCACTCTTTCTCTCTCTTCTCTTATTACTTTATATATTGAAGCCATTTTGGTATTATAAACTAACCACAATTGGGATGGTGAAGCCCTGCTAGTTTTAAATATTTTTTTGGCTTTGGATAAAGTTTATAATCTGATTTAGTCTATGAAATTATTGCCTAAGTATTCCACAAAATCCATTTGGATGATAAGTGATGATTGTTTCTCCTTTCTTCCATTCTAATCTTGTATTCATTGTGTGAGTAACATTTATTCTAACAAGTATCATGAAGTGTAAATGTTTGTTAGGTGTATTTTAAGTGTGAATAATATCAGTAATGTATAATATCAGACCTCATATTCAATCACCTTTAGAAATGGATATCAATTTTCCTCTATGTAGAAACACTTATGCTAGAAGAACCTTGAATTAGGATTATTTTAGTAATTCATCTTCATAGTACATGTTTCAAGTAAGTTTGTGGAGATATGCTTGGTGTATCACCTCTATTATTATAGGTTATATTCTTGTTTCTTTCTTATTTTTTCACCCAAATAAGTGATTATAATAGTGCATTTGATAACCTAAATAGTTAGATCAAGGGAACTAACCCATAATCTAGAGAATTATTACTTATATCAATCTGCCTATACCTAGAAATAGTTCCATGTTATCCCAAATTTGAGAAGGTTTTACTGCCACATCTAGGGTGAAAATTTGGGATATAACATTGACAACTCGTACAATGATAAAATCTAAAAAAATTACTTTTTTTTCTACATATTCATTATATTCTATTTTCAACTCTACATTTTTCTTATTTTATGCATATGGAACATGGATTTTAGTGGGTTACTATAAATAACTAATATTTTTATCTCACCTCACCATTAATTTATATTCACTAATAATATGTTGGTGTATGTACTGGGGTACTAGGAGTTAAACTTCTTTTCTATTTAATTTTAGTATTCCTATTTCAGGTTCAGCTTTATATTATTACAATGAATGGGTTTTGAAAAGTGTGATTTTGGAAGAATAGTGGTTATTCTCAAATAAATTTTAAACTTGTGGAATTTAATAGTTATAAATAAAAATATCCCAACAATGACTTAGAAGAACACTCCGTAGATTGCAAAAATAGGTGTCTAAAAACATTCCCAAAAAAATACACAAAAAATAATTGACAAAAATGTGCACAACTTTAGTATTCTTGGTTTTGTTTCAATATTCCTATTTCATGTTCGATTTTTGATTTAATATAATGAATGGTCATTAGAAAGGGTGTAATTTATATAAAACGGTTATTCTCAAACAAATTTTTAGCATTTACATAATTTGATATTTATGAATGAAAAATGTTCCAAAAATAACCTAGAACAATATTTCACATAGATTTAGGCAAAAAATACGTGTCTAAAAAAATCCATTTTTTCCAAAAATCATATTTATGGAAAATTAAATTCCAATAAGGTGACTACACCATTGTGGTCCTCTTTTTGAGCTGACCATTTTGACATATATCTCTAGATACCTTGTTAAGAATTATTTATCACCTTTTAGATGATTATACAATTATGATCCTCTCATGGATTTGATAATATTAACATATTATTCTAGACACTCTTGTGAAACAATTGTGATATTTTATAAAACTTCAAGTTTCTATGCTAGAAATATTATATAAAAGGATAATCCTTACTAATCAATTAATTTAGGTGGAAAGGGTACACCAAATATCTGATTCTTAGTAAGGGTCTTTACCACATAGAAATGGGTGACGAATCATCTCTTTTTGCTGTAATTAAATATATGAGATGGAAAAATAATTTTTGTTAATCTATAGTATGCTAGGTTAGTTTGTGTCACATGAAATCAAGTTTCATTTTCATATCATTATGGAACTATGTAAATTTTGGACTAATTTGGATGATATTTTTGGTAATGATAGTAATATGTGGGCTTGTTAGTTAGAAAACAAGTTTGAAAAATTTAGTAGATAAAAATATATTTATATTGATGATTTCATAACTTAATTCAAGTGCTTTAAATATATGCTTATTAAGATAGGCATAACTAAGATTTATAACCAACTCATTCTGACTGTTTTTAAAAATTGGGTTGTCCATACTTAGACTTCGTCTCAAACCACTAGATATAATAATATTTTTTTTAAATGAATATGTGGAATCAATTTTTGATATGTTTTGTGTGAAAATTTAGATAAAATATGAAAATATGATTTTCATTAGTTACATCCAATGTTGAGGAACTAAGCTACATACATTAGTTTTCAATGATACTAATGCAATGTAACAACTAGCTTTGGAAAAGGCATGTTCCCTAATTAAAGAAAGGGAAATCAAAGCTTAAGACTAAGGTTGATAAATTTAGTTAGTATAAATATTCCCCTATCAAGATAAATTAAATGGAAAAATTCATGCAAATGTCAAAAAAGATGAAAAAATTATTGTAAAATAGGCCATGCTAAACATAAATGTTTAAATAAAGTGACATGCTTGTAATAATAGATAAAAAAATATGTATCTCCCTTCCTCTAAGATAGGAGATGCACTTTTTACGAAAATAAACATATCACCTATGTCAAAATGGATTTTGGATTCAAAAGGATCTCACCATAAGGTGTGTAATGGCTCGATGAAATATGCATATATATATATATATATATATATTTATGATAATTTAGTCCTTTATTTGTTAAGGTTAAACATTCCATTGAGATGGAAAATGAGATATTGAAAAATGTCCACCATGTTATATAGTTATCTAATTTTTTGTGGGTATCTTATTCATATATCAGATCACACATCTAGGTGAAGTTAACCCCATTGATTATACACCTTTAAATTTGATAAATTTTATGTTTTTATCAACCTTAAAATATCATGATTGTGGATGAAAATGAATTGATTAAAATATGGTATGAGCATTTTAGTCACTTTAAATATCACTCATTGCAAGTTCTAAATACGTACATCATGATTCTTGGTTTTTTGAAATTTTATTTCACAAATAGAATTTATCCATGTTGTGCACTTCAAAAGTAGCATAGGGATCCATTAATTAAAGAAAAATATTAGAGAGGAAGTAATAGGGTATAGTTGGTTCATATTTATATCATTTCATTACCTCTCCTTTTTGTATAAACATAAATACATGATTAGGTTCATTAATTATTTATGTCACAAATCATGGGTAAATTATTTAGAAAAATAAGTGAACTACTTAAGCAGTTCAAAAATATTAAAGCCTTTTATTGAAAACCTATTAGAGAATAAAGTTCAACATCTCATAAAAAAATGGATGAAAGTTTGTCAATAAATATAAGATTATTTTCTATGTATAATTAGGTATTTTACTCCATCATATTATACTCTACACCCCTCAATATAATGACATAGATGATCCCAAAAAATGCTAACTTAACAAAATGTCCAATTGCATTCTGATTATAGATACTTACCTCCTTTTGTTTTGTTTAAGAAAATACAATTTTTAAAATACATTAAAAATTACACTCCCCATTCAATAGTGCAAGACATGATTCTAAAAGAAAATTGTTTTAGTGTCAAGCACGATGTGTATGATTTTTTTTAATTTTTGGATGTAATATATGGGCACGTATCCCAAATGATAAATTCAAAGTAATGTTAATAAAGGGGCATCCTTACATTTTTATCAGCTATTATGAATATGTGATTGAATATCATATTCAAGTTTTGGGCACTAATAATGTGTCCAACCATATGCATGAATTATATTATGAATCATCCCATGCTTATGATCCAATGTGTCCTCCTCCTCCTCCATTGGTTTTTACCAAGTCAAACACAAATTATGATTTTTTTTTTGTTTTGAAGAATAATTTAATTTGGATGAATTCCTTTATAAGATTCATTATAGTTTAGATGATGAGCTAAAGGGGGATAAGTATCTCCTTCACCATTAAAAAAACACATAGTTCCACTATGAGTGTCACAAGGTATTTATAATGTGCCTTCATACCCACCCCAAACTGAACCAATATGTGTCAAAACATTTTTTATGAAGCTAGTGTGTTGGTATTGGATATAATAGATCCACATATGAATATATCATAATATCAATTTTATGTGTCACACTTGGCTTAGTTCATAATGAATCAAGATCCAAATACTTATCATCAATATTATAAGCTTCCTAAATGGTAGAGAGTTAATAAATTTATTCTATTAATAAGATTTAAATTTGGGATTCAATTCCAATTCGAAATGGGAGATAAATAGTGAGGCACAAGTTGATGTACCACACTAAGTATAAAAAAAATGGATCCAATTAAAGGTACAAAGACAATCTTATAGAAGAATATTTCTCATAGGTTGAAGATGTTGATTACCATTAAATCCTTTTTAGAGTTTCAAAAATGAATTCCATCAGGCTAGTACTCTCATTGGCTACAACACAAGAATGGGATATCCATCATATGGGTCTCAAAAGAATTTTTTTGCATGAAAACTTGAAAGAAGAAATATACATGCCACAACCTCCATGGTCCATCTATAGAAAAAAATCTAAATATGTGTTTAGGTTAAAAATTTAATTTTACATATTGAAACATGATACTTGATCTTAGTATGAAAATATCAACATTTTCTTAATCAATTCTATTTTTACACGGAGTATTAAATAATTAGTTGACTTATTGGCCTCAAATATTAATATGAAAATCAATAAATTAAAAAATACTTATTCAAAAAAATTGGCTTTAATAATACAAGTGTTATCGAAATAATCTACTCTCCAAACCTACACATAGCCTTCTTCTCACCTATATAATAAAATAGAGGGTTAGTGGGTAAGATGACATTTTAAAAGAGAGTTATTATTGTTATATTGTTCAATTTAGGATAGAGTTATTTATCCAAATAAGTAATAATACTACCTGGAATAAATATATACATTTTATTTATTTATTTATGATTTCTTTAGATTTAAATATTACATTTAATATGGGTGTTTGGAATATGGTAGATATAAATATTTTAGAACTATTTAAATAGTTTAATATTATTCTTTATTTTCTCTTGTTATTTCTTAAAAAATGTTTAGTAATGGTCCCATATAATAAAAATATTTTAATATCAACATACTAATTTGGGATATTATTATCATTTTCAATTAAAATTACATATATATCTTCTAATATTGGTAGTGAAACAATAAATTGTATAAAAAATGATACATGATGGCCCTCTGAAGTTCGAAGTGAACATGATGGGGACACACATTTATTATCTAACAAAAATGGTATACATGATGATTTTTTTTTTTAAAAATATAATAAATATACGTATGGTCACTAAATAAATTATGTTAGACATAGAAAAAATGGCTAGTTTATAGAACATTTATTATCTAACAAAAATGGTATACATGATGATTTTTTTTTTTTAAATATAATAAATATACGTATGGTCACTAAATAAATTATGTTAGACAGAAAAAATGGCTAGTTTATAGAGTCATGTAATTCCAATATTTCATGGAGTATAAATAATCTAAAGTGACCCAATTGACATGTTGCATCATTTATATTATGATACTTTATTAGTCTAGAATTAATTTCTATGATCAAAATTCAAAAATTTAACTTGATAAGTCATTTTAAAGTCTAAAAATATATTTGACTCTCTAAAAAACTATTTCTAATAAATAATTTCACATATGGATCCTTGACAATTATAATCTCCAAATCACAATTTTTTCACATCATGTTCCCTTTGAAAATCCATGAATTAATAGTGAACCATGACCATTATTAATTTTATCTTGAACAACTCTTCATATTTTAGATTTTTGGTACTTCCATTGCATTAATCTCGAATAGAGGATCTTAGTTTTAAATTTTCCACCTATCCACCATATTAATGAAAGTATCTAATTTTAATAAGATAATTATGCAAACATATCCTAAAAATTATACTTCTATATGAAAATTTCTATCAATATATTACATGATAATAATTTAGTCACATCATAATTATGACATTTAAAAAGATCTTTTATACTTCAATTTTGGATTAAAAGCTCAACGTCATTTTTAAATATATAAATATCATTCAATCTCATGGCTCCTTGATCACGTGAAATGTCTACGAACCCTCTACTAGATTAATTATTTTCTAATTATGTCTTTTAGTTATTTCATCCAACTCCCCATTCCCACTATTTTGTAAATTATGTCCAATTTAGTTACTATATGCACTAGTTCTATTTATTCACATAGAAAATTTGATATATTATAGTTTTTTATTAATTTATATATGTGTTATTTAATCAATGACTTATACTAAATATTTTAAACTTTGGTTTCCATTTAAAACAAGCCCTTTAATTTTCCACATATGGCTCAATAATTTGGAAATTGTCCAAAGGGTTAATGGAAATTGGCCAAAGGGTTAATGGAAATTGGCCAAAGAGTCAATTGATGGTTCGACTTGGATAAGAAAATTTGGAGGGAAACCTTTCAGTCATCAACATATCGATGAGATTCTAGGTCACCGTCAAATGGGTAATCAATTGGTGAAGGAGAATGAAATTACATGCACTTTTTCAAGTAAATTTAGTTGTTATCCTTGCTCATTTCTCAAATAGTAAACATGCTTATCATAGTATATGGATATTTAGCAACTATATTATCCTAAAAAAACTCATTTCCATAGATGATGTTGTTAATGTTATTCTTGTAATGAAAATATATGCACCAAACATGTGAGTTGCAATGCACATGAATATGTGAATAAATTTTGTAACACTTTGACCATTATTATACATATATTTATTAATCTTAATCCTCTACTTATATTTATTGTGCATATATCTCATGATTTTCAATATGTTTTAAATATTTTTTTGAGGATTAACATTTTTAATTTCATTTTTCACATTTTTTTATATTTAGTTCCATTTTAGCACCTTGGACATCTATACCTATGAAGAAACATAAATATAGTCACATGTAGTTGAAAATTCCAAATCTTAAAAAATCCTAAACCACATAACTTGTGCCCAAATACATGAATATTATTCATCATTCCTCTAATCTATTTATCTATATGTGGGATCATTACCACCAAAATAATTCAAATTAAAATGCAAAAAATGTTTAAAGTTAATCTTAGACTCTCTTCAACTCAAGACAAATATCCCTTATCTTTTAGGATTCACAAGTTTGTGTTAGGCATAAAGGAAAGATTTGGTATGCTTGTCCACGTAGAGTGATTATGTATAGCACCAAATAATGACTAGTTTCTAGATTTTAAATTAATATTTTAGGTCTTTTCATGTGTTTCATAAATTTGGCTAAAGAAAATTATCAAAATATTTTCCTAAAAATAGACATAAAAAGTCATTCACTATCCCCACTTTTTATCACTTCGTTACTAGCTTACACACTATTGCTCACTAGGAAAATCTAACCTATTCTTTCAAAACTCAGGATCTCACAAGAAGAATCCATGAACCATGTCTAAATCATCTCATAACAAGTGAAGAGATATCATTTTCAAGTATTAAATACACAATTATAGATACACACACATAGTAAAGGAGAATAATTATACAATCACTCTAGGTGGGAGAAGTACATGGGCTTGATTTCCCTCCTTGGAGTATTGGATATATAGGCAATGGTAAATCGCCAGGATGTGTTTGATGTCAACTCGCACCATTACACCCCTCTTTATTTTATGTAGGGTTCAAGATGTGAAAGTTAAATTAGGGTTTTAATTAAAAATTTAAGAAAATATCAATATTCTCATAACATGATGTGAATTTAAATATCCAATAATACTCATTAGACATAGGTTTAGGAGGCTCAATAGTTATATTTTTTGTTATAGTCAACTCAAACAAGTCTATGGTTAATAGATGTGAGTGACCTATGATGTTGTTCACTTAGAGTGGGCTTGTCTATAAAAATTATACTTTATATATGTTACTATCAAAGCTTTTTTTATCCATATGTCTCTATTAGTCACCACTTACAATCAAATAGGAGAAGTCCAAAGTCAACAAACTCGAGAGACCTGCACTACTATCCAACTAGGGTGGACTTTTCTAGAAATAGTTTTAGACTATTTTCATGACTATGAGAAATTATTATCATATATTTTATTGATATATAGTTTAAATTATCTATAAAAATCAACAAAGATCTTGATTTGAGCTAAGTACTTTTTTTAGTGTTCTCCAATTTTTTTAATACATATTTATCAATATCTAAAATCAAAATTGTTAATTATTATACATCTTTATCATTCTAATAGCTATCTAGTTTTACACATACTAGACAAACATATTTATTGTTATATAAAAAGTATGGTGAAACATATTGGTGAACTTGTAATTTTTTTAGAATCACTTTTTTGATTTTTGTCCTAGGGTTTTAGATTAATTTTTTATTTTCATACACAAAAAAATTGTTTTACGATTTCATTTTCAAATTTTATTTTTTTACTTAGAAAATTTATTCTAGAAGTTTATAGGAGTTTTTGTTCTAGGTAAAGTAATCTTCATTTTTACCTAGGTCATGTTATAATGGGTACTTCCATAATACTAAAGACATTAAAAAAACTACATAAAGATTTTAAAATACATGTACTTCATGGTATATCATAAAATACTAAGGTTTTACTTTTTAGCCATAGAAGGACTTCAACCATTTTTTATTATAGTGCACCAATAAGTGTTTAGACCTATGAATTTACTATCAACATACCCTAGAGATGGCATAGTGTGGTGATGATAAAGTGGGAACTATTGACCAAATTTGATCCACATAAGAAGCCTTGATTGGATATGGTTTAAAAAGATGAGTAGAGTTCCTGACAGATGAGTGACCTAATGATAGAAAGAGTAAATAGACTTCAAAATAATATCACTTTTCATTTTTAATCTTTTTAAACACTTTAAGGAATCTTAAAATGTGAATGTGGTGATCTTAGACAACCAGATCATCAAAACACTTCTTGTAAGAATGAATGGGTTAATTTGGTTGCACATTTGATAAATACACTTAGGAAGTCGATTAGATTCAAAATCCTACATGGACATGATGCATTTAATGACTAAAATAACCTCTAAAAATTTTGTATCTTGAAGTTCTCTATCTCAAGATATAAGCTTCCAAAGTTGAATTAGTAAAGGGAGATGTGCATAGGGATGTCAAATTTGGGCCTCATGAAATAATTGTTTAAATTCAAATGAACAAGGGATGAATGTTGAATTGACAAGTGTTAAAATCTTAGGAATAAAATATGTATCCAACATCATGTGGATGAGCTCGATTTAGTGGGATTAGGTAGATCAATGGAGCATATTCACTCATACAAAGTAAATATTACTATGAGCAAGATCTCAAAGGGTTAGCATATCCTGGGGACAAGTAAGAAGCTACTGAGTGTCATGAATATAGTAACTAGTAGAATATCTATGGCTCACATTTAGTCATATAGATAATGATCAATAATGTGATCAAGGTCAAAGGGTCAAATGAGCTCAGGATAAACATGAGGCCACCACATGTCAAAAAAGAAGGAACCACCTAGGATTGATTACAGGTTCACATGATGAATGGGGACTTGATAGTTTACATAATATGAGAATACTAGATCAAGATTGATGAATGATATCAAAAAAACAAAAGCTAGGGACTTAAAATAAAGGTTGAATGTGTGACCTAGGTTGAACTAGAGCATATAATTCAATAGGATACCACAAAGACAAACACATTAGATAAAGGATTTTACCACTCGAGAATGTAAAATACATAAATGTAGGATTAAACATGATATAAGTAACCATGAGTAGACCCTTAAAATCCATATAACACCATTAAATCCTTGTAAAACTATCAAAGGTTTTGAGGCGTAAGATTTACATTTCATTCAGATTCAGGGAACCCTAGCCTCCAAATCTTCATTTGCAATCATGGCTATATGAAAACCAATAGGGAGTTTGGTTTTCATCCATAATAAATCTATATTCAAGATTTAAAATCAATGGCAGAAAGGTGACCATGCAAATAATGTCATATAGAACATCAATGAGTGAGCCCAAGTAATTTTTTGATAACATAAATAGCATTGAGCATGATTGAGGAAGACTATGGGGAATTTAGTGTTTCAAGGTCATTAGGGACTCATTCTTGTTTGATGGACTATGACTCAACATCCTTAAATTGATGTTAATTGATCAAAGGTTATTGGGTCACATTTATTGAGAGTGATCTATTCAGTTCCCTCTCTTTTTCCCCTTTGTTATAAATATTCCATTTTTTCCCAGGGAAAAGGGAAGACTCTAAGATATTTTTCTTAGAGGTAGATAATCTTATGCTTTGTCTATGCCAAATTTATACTATAACACCTATTTGATACAAAAAGACTAAATTCCCCCATTTTCAAGCTGAATTGAAGTGTGTCTTATGAGTTCATTGATGTGGTTAAGTGAATCCATGATTTCTTTTGACTCTATCTGAATTCCTTCACCTTCATGAAGTGTTTTTGTAGCTACCATAGGTCATTATAAGTGCACAAATAGTCTGTTGATTAGTTCAAAAGTGGAAAACTATATTCCTATGTTAGATTAATAGACATTTCTTGCCTTTTAGTGAAACACTTATATGGAAGATTTTTAAAGAGTGAATAAAGTAATGTTTAACAGTCTCAAAAGTGTCATGTAGTGTGTCTTGTAAAAACATAAGTGTTAAAAACATTGGCACATCACCTCCTTTTTACATGTTTTCATGCAATTATTATCTTTTTCTCTCCCCTTTCCAAGTTAGAGGTTGGTGTAGGTGATAGATCCAATAGGAATTTGGCCTTCTTTGGAGGCTCAACTTCACCATAGGACTTCCAAATCTTGAGGTTATTCTCATTTTTTTGGTTAATTGGAGGGAGCCTAAATAACTTCCCCCATGGTTTAAAATTAATATCACAATAGTTTTTGGCACACCTGATGGATCCAAGATCCAAAAGAGTGGAAAGATTTTTGGTGTGTCTTTCCTCCAATCATATTTTGGAAGCAAGAAAGTTATCACCAATGGTGACTCTAAATCAAATATTATCATTGTAATAAATTGAGTTATGTCTCATTGAAGATTTGAATCAATTCCTATCTCTTATTTGACATATGAGGTTGATATGAACAACTATGATAAATACCCTTATCATTCACCTCTTTATCAATAGTTTCGATATGATCCTTATGATCCTAATTAGTCTTAATAAGAGTTATATTAAATATATGATGATATTTATCAGGTTTATCATGATCATTATTATTAAGGGCATATATCTTACCTTTGTCATGACCTAAATCAGCCCTACTATAATCTTTATTAGCCTTATTGTGAGCATTACCAACCATGTACAAAGCCTTACCAATAACATGGTGACCAGTACTAATCCTATGATAACCCTCATGAATCCTTTTGTCTTCCTAATCAGACATGTTAAGTCCTAGATCAATCCATCTCAAGATTCAATAAAACTATGTTTAGCTATGCAAAGGAGATGATAAGTATAGATACTAGGAAGAGCTATAGAGAGGAGATTTCCAGTTTAGAGCATAAGAGTAAATTTGTAGTGGGTTAAATAGGTATGTGTAAATTTTATAAGGTAAGGTCAATCAAAGTTTAGTTTTGATATTCTAGACATTTGAGGTCTAATAATAAACATTGAAGAGAGGCTACTAGTTTATAAGGATCCACAAGGTCATCATAATCATCATCATGTTCCCATAAAGCTTACCTATTACCTTCATAAATACTAAACTAGTGTTTATCATATCCATAAAAATTCCATCCAAACTTTGCCTAAATTTCATACCTAGAAGTCTATCCAAGAGAGGCCTTGAAAGACTGAATAAGTATGTTTTGAGGAGACAAATATCCATATTTCCCACCAGATCAAACAAGAGACTTCATCTTTAGTTTTTCATGGAGACATCTCTAACCAATTGTTCCATGGTTTTGAGGCTAATTTAGCTAGGCAAATTAAGTTTATAAATTAGTATCTCCATTATTCAATAACAAATATGAAGGCAACATAGTAGTAAATTAATTTTTTTCCATCCATGGTAATAACAAGTACAAAAGCAAAGGTTTCTAAACTTAAGTTTATGACTTGGAATCAGATTCAATGATCGAGAGAGAAAGAAGAACATTCAAGCATAAGTAAAGATGCTGAATTCAAGAGCAAGCTAATGATAATTAAGCTTCCACTCCTTTCCCCTATAAATCCTAGAACCTTTCCTTCATGGAAAGCCATTCAAGAAATAATGCAACAGAGAGAGGAGGTGAAGATGATTAAAGAAAAAAACTCCACGAGAAAAATTATTTATTTATGGAAAATTCTTTAGACCTTCTCACCTTACTGAATATTTTCAAGGGTCTACTATTCCACTCTTTGAGAAAGAGACTATCTTTTGTGTGTCAAATCAAGAAGAGGTAGCTAAGGAAGTAGAAAATGATGGTAACTTGAGTGACTAGGAAGAATAACTCATGATTGAGACACTTCTTGGAAAGGACAAACATGTTTTAGTCTTCCATAATGATGTAGAGATGGAACAAGTATAAGAAAAAGATGAGTTAGAGGTTAAGATGCAAGTGCAAGAATAAGTACATGAAGAGGAAGTTAATGATGTTCAAAAAGAAGACACTCTAATTGTACAATTTGAGGGTACTTCTCATGAGTTCTTTGATGACTCAAGAGCTACCATTCATCATGAAGGACAAGAGATTATATAATTAGTAGAACATCAGTACCAATCAATAAATAAAGATGAAGAATAAGATGAAATTGAGATCATGCTTAGTCATCATCTTGATGTTGAAGATGAAGCAATTTCAATTAACCAATCTAAGATATCAAAATAAGAATTGAAATGTCATGATTTTGGTTAAGAAATTGATATTATTGCTTCTAACATTTAGCTTGGAGAAAGCTCAATTGAACTATAGCTTCATGAGAATAAATATTTATATTTATTTGTTTTCTTTCATTTAGTTTATTATTTACTTGGATGTAGTCCATTTTCAACCAAGGAAAGTGATTTCATGAAGAAATAAGTAGGTACTCTCTTAGGAGATGACATGTTTGAACTTTTCAAACATTTTATCATATTTTCTCTTCAACTTCAGACATATGTCCACTTTTGGAAGTTGAGAATGAGCTCAAATGGGCCTAAGAAGTCACAAGATCAGATCCATCTCCCTTAAAGGTCAACCTTGTAGATATGTCAAAGGAGATAGATCAAGTTGGTTTATATGTTCATGCTTAGCATTTCATGAATGAATAAGCATTAAAGTTGATCCTATAAAATACACAAATTTGGGAGGACTATGATTGGGTCTTGGACTCATGTCTATAACTCATGCACCTAAAATTGATAGCAGAGGTTCTATTTTCTTCCCAAAGAAGACATGAACATGAAAATGCTCTTAGGTACAGAAGAGAGTTATCAAGAAAAATCAAGAATGTTTCAAAGTTCCAAGGTGCACAAAATAGCTTTCCATTTGACCCTCGAGGGAAGCATTTTTTTTAGGTTAGTTGTTCTAGGTTTTTCTTGTTTCAATAAGTGATTAGCACAAGTAGTAGTCTTATTACCTTTGTCTTGTTTTCACTACTCCCTTAGATTATTGGTCCTTGATTTTTTAGGTTAGTTTCCCTTCTATTTTGTTCTTTTTGGTCCTTGTTTTTTTGAAGAAGAGTTATCCAAGGTTTGGTAGTTAGTTTTAGCTTCAGATCATTAAGTTGAACTAGATCAGAGAATCCATGCCCAATGGAATATATAAGCTAGCTAATATAGGTTATCAATCATGGTAGGCATGCTTACATTTTAGTCACCAAAATAGGTTGGCCAAATTTAGCCCCATATAAGAATCCTTGAGAGGATATGGTTTAAAAAAGTTGAGAAGAGTTCTTGGTAGATGAGTGATCTAGTGCAAGAAAGAGTAAGCATGATTCAAAATTATATCACCTATCATTTTAAATATTTTGAAACACTATAAGAAAACTTAAAATGTGAATTTGGTGATCTTAGAGAACTAGACCATCACAACACATCTTGTAAGAATGAATGGGTCAATATGGTTACACATGTGATAAATGCACTTGAGAGGTTGACCAGAGTCAAAAGACTACATGGACATGATGTATTTCATTCCTAGAACATCTTCTAGAATTTTTGTAACTTTATGAGTTCTTTGTCCCAAGATATAATCTTCTAAAGTTGAACCAGCAGAGGAAGACATACATAAGGATGCCAAATTTGGGCCTCATGAAATATCCTTTTAAATTCAAATGATTAAGGGATGAACATGTGGATGAAAAGTGTAAATACATTAGGAGTAGAATTTAGATCTAATGACACATAGATGAGATCGATTCAGTGGAACCATGAAGATTAATAGAGTGTGTTCACTCATACAAAGCAAATTTGATGGTGAGCAAGAGGTCAAAAGATCAACATATCTCAGGGATAAGTGAGAATCTACTAAGTGTCATGATTGTGGTAACTAGAAAGATGATCTATGTCTCATGTTCATTTATATAAAAGAAGGATCAATGGTGTGAGTAAGGTCAAAGGGTCAAATGAGCTCAAGATGAGCATGAGACTACCACATATCAAAAGTATAAGAACCAACCAAAACTGACTATAGGCCCACTGGATGAAAGGGGATCTAAAATTTGGCACAATATAAGAAGCTTAGATAGATATCAATGGATGATATCAAAATTCAAAATCCATGGACTTCAAATGGAGGTCAAATGTGTGACCTAGGTCAAGCTAGAGTAGATATTTGAATAGGATGCCATAAAGGTAGACACATTTGACAAAGGATTTCACCACTTTAAATAGGTAGAATACATAAATTAATGATCAAACATGATCTAAGTTACTAGGAATAGAACATAAAAACCCATATAAATGCCATTAAATCCTAGTAAAACTATCAAGAGATTCTAGATGTAGGATTTACATCTCATTCAAATTTAGGGAACCCTAGCTTGTGGATACTCATTTGAAATCATGGCTATATGAAAACCAATAGGGTGACTAGTACTCATCTATAATAGATATATATTTAGGATTTATAATCAATGGAAGAATGGTGACCATGTAAGGAATGTTAAATAGAACATTAGTGAGTGAGCCCAAGTAATTTCAAGAACAAGATTGAACATGATTGAGGATGATTGTGGGGAAATTAGTGTTTTAAGGTCCTTAGGGACTCATTCTTGTTTGATA
>JARHVA010011560.1:0-45663 GCA_037957365.1 Torreya grandis | reverse complement strand
AATGATTTGAAGCACACTCATTATTTGTTTTCTTCCTATGTTTCAGGGATGAAACATGTCAAGGAGGGAAGTAGTGATATGTACCTAGGGATATGTTATATTATTGTATATGGGTTGATGGAGATGTCAGCATGTGGCACACATCCCCTTAGTTAGCTATATGGGTACAATATACTAGGATAATAGAGAAACTTGTGGAAGTAGTACATTCGGTAATGGTCGGCCTACACTAGGATTAGGATGTTACCCATCCATGGCTTAGATATATGTATATATATAGGAGATAATTATCATGGTAAAGATATCGAGTAATCATTGAGTCTTCTATTGTAAGAGGATATTGGAGGTTGTCCCCTTGAAGAGACATTGTGGACTTATTCCTTCCTAAAGGAGTATTATATGGTGTTGCCCTACCTTAAGGGTATTTTTTCATATATTTAATATCAAGATCTTATCACCCTTATTCTCAACATATAGAGAATTAGTCATCATACATTAGGATGTGGACTCAAATCTAGATGTTTATTATTTTAATAATATAAAAAAATTAGATTATCCTCAACCATGTGATTAACCTCCCCTAAGCCTATAAATTGATGTGTAAGGGTCCACTCAAATCATCCATATTTATGTTATCAAAGTGATATCAAATTAATATTACAAATAAAATCCATAAAAGTATTATTTTGCTCCAAAATTCTGCCCAATTATATTTTATTTGAAGAATATTTGATCACCCACATCCATTGCATTTAAGATAAAATCACATTTAATCACAATAGAGGAAGTTTAATCCATTTCAATTTTTTTCTTTTTTTTCTTTTTTTTTTTTTTTTTTGTGTGTGTGTGTGTGTGTGTGTGTGTGTAAGTTCTTATTTATGGTTTATATTTGATTTCATTTGATTTAATTTATTAACTTGCCTTTCAGAAATAGATCTTACGCACACTCAAATAAAAACATGTTTCCTACAAATTCTACCTACACTTTCTAAGGTTGGTGTTGTATAAACATAAATTTAGAATGCAAACTAGATAATAAAATGTTTACAAATAAATTATAATCTAAACAAACTTAACTTAATTTCAAAGATAGAGAAACAAAAATAAGATAAAATTAAATAAAATACTTACAACAAGAAATTTGATTTCATCACCTTATCTATTGTGTGATCAATGGTGTATTTCCTATTAGATTATAATGTGGATGATTAAATCCTTTCTTAATTAAATATAATTGTGAAACATTTTGCTATCCAAATGATTTGGATAGATTTTATTCACTTTGAAATTTCGATAACACTTCATTATCTTCAAGGTGAATGATTGAAAGTGATGAATTGCATATCAATTTATAAGATTACAAGAAGTTAGTTGGATGGTCGAGGATATTTGAATTGTTAAAATAATCAATGGTGATGAATTAGTCCTCATCCATGAGGATGATAACCAATTTCATGGGTTGAGAAGAAAGGGGAATTAGTTGAGTGAGTCAATAATTAATTAGGATAGGTTAGTTTGTTGAGTCATCTTGGATGTTGAAATGTTCTAAGTTGAATCATAATGTATATGAGGAAGTTGAGTAATTATTTGGATGATTCAACACATGGTTAAGACAAATGTGGATGATGTCTAGCTGAGATGGAGAATTTGAAAATTATAATAAGTTTTAGAGGAAAATAGGTGTGCATGATTATAATTAATTAATTAAAAATTAATCAATTATTTGAGTTTTGAAGGGAAGTGATGTTAATTTAAATTTAAATTTTGGATGGTGATGGGTTAGTGTGTCAAATTTAATTTTAACACCAAATGGAGAAATTTAGGTGTCTACATTTTCCCCTATTTAAAATGGTGTTGTGAATTAATGACATTTCAAATAATAGAAATCAATGTAGATAGTTGATGATTATGGAGAGAAAAATGTTGCCCTAGGTAAATAAAAATGAATGTGATGATACCCCATTGAGTTTTCATAAGGGAAACTAGAAAACTATATGAAATGATTGAAGGGAATATGATGATATGATTATCATCAAGAATGAAATTATTAGTCATGATAAAAATGCTAGCAACATTATATGGAGTATGTATAAAATTATTTGCCATTAGTGATTAAATATTTGAGAAATAAATCATAAAATTAATATTTTCCATCCATATATTACATGATTGGATGGTGTTTAAGGAATCATGGTTCAAATGAGTTAATGTGGAAATGATGTATCCCAATGATGGTAAGTTACATGCTATAAAATGAAAAATATGATTTTTTTGTTGTTAGATAAAAGTTTACATGATTAATAGTTGTAAGCATTGATGAATATGTTTATCACTTTGATTAAATAATGGTAGAAACTATGGATGAAATGAATAATATGGATGATGGTGTCCAAACTAACCCCATATAACTGAGCACTTCCTACATTATTTGAATATACCTCAAGATGATGTAGTTCTCTCAATGTGGAAGAGATGTAAAGTGATAATGTAATGTAATATTAGCCCATGTATGCTATTAACCCACTTACATTTATGATTTCACATTATGATTGGTTATGATGATGGATTGATTTTCCTTGAATCAATGATATCTGAAAGGAATATATTGGGAATGATATATCTCAAGATAATATACATTATTTGAGGTACTCATGAATCAGGGTTCATAGGAGTGAATGTGGAAATGATATATCCCATTGAAAATTTACATTGTTAGACTGGTTGATTTATTGATTAAGTGATGGATTGATGGAGAAAATATGGATGTTATGATTTTTCTAATCCAAATCTATAGGTGTGGGAGATTGAATGGATGAAGTAAGAAATGATTTTGGATGATTCATGTGTAAGAATAAATCAAAAATTAATTAAATGTAAGGATTAATGATGATTGATCACATGATTAGATAACATAGATTTAATTTATGTATGAAATATATAGGTAATTACGGGATGTATGGTGTATTAAATTTAGTTTTGTGAAGTCAAATATTTAAAAAATGAGAGTAAAATGAATTCATCATTCTTAGAATGGTGAATTTGGCATTTATTATGGAGAGTTTTTTTAAGATAGAGGTAAATTTGTTAGAAAATGAAAAAAACAATAGAAAATGGAGAATTCACTCAAAAAAGTGTAAAATTAATTCCACATAGTGGAAAATTTATTTTGCACTTGTAGTGGACATATTGTAGAGAGCGTAACATTTGAATCGAGACTCCATTTGAGCTCTTCTTTGAGTTAAAATGAATGTATCATAAATAATAATGTATCCATGTTAAAAAGATTAGTTAGATAGAAATGATGGGGTTGAATAAATTGATATTATTTATTATGGGAATATAAATGTTAATGAGTGCGTTTAATATTGACATGTATCAATTTAATATTAGCATAATGTCCATTAGAAATGTGTAGGAGAGATGACATATAATACAACCTCTAAGAAATCTATGGGTCAATTTTCTCAACACGTCATGGGTCCTCTAAGGAATAAACCATAACTTTATCCAATATGACACATATATACTTCATCTAAAGATGTGATATGTTTTTGTAGTTGATATTGTTTATCTTATTTTCTTAGAGTTCCAACATTAATAATTTATAAGAGTTGAGCAACCTATATTTGATATAGCATAAAATAATATGAAGAAATGGTATGGAAAAGCCATGATGTCTATCATTTTATATACAAAAGTAATGATAGATTCACAAGTGAAATATTTAGTGCATTATGATATGAAAGATCATAATATCACCAATTGTAATGCACATAGTGATCTAGAAACATAAATTAATAATGTAAACCAGATGAAAAGAAATTTCTACAATAATATAAATCATGTAGATAAATAAGTAAATACACAAGATGTAAAATAAATTAAATATAAAAACAAGAAAGAAAATGAATTTTTGGATATCCTTGTCTAGATTATAACCATTTGGTATGTTGATATCATTGACAATGTTGATTATATGATGAGTAAATCTTGTAAGAGGTGAGTAGGGTACACAAGTAAGGTCAAGGAATTTTTTGGTTCTTTTGTTTTCTATTTTTTTGTATTTTTGGATATTTTATAATGTTTTTAGATTCTATTGTATTTATAAATGTATATACAAGGAATAATAACAAAGGGAAAACATATTATAGCACTAAATAATGGAGTGGTAATGTATGAAAGGGATACATTATGGATGGAGTATGGATGAATAGGAATGGATGAAAATTAAGAAAATAACTCCATTGAACATGAAACATAAGAACTAGGTGTCTATTTATCAAATTAGCATTGTAAAAATATGCCAAGATATTTATAATAACATGTCTCAATATGTTTACACTTATTTATCAAGGTCAAAAATTGGAATAAGGATGGTTTTATGATGACAAATATTGGATTGATAAATATGGGTTTTGATGGGTTTAGGATTAAATGAATAAGGATAGTTAAGGATGGATTTTGTTTTAAATGCATATGGATGGGTTTAGATAGGTAGGGATAATTAAGTATGGTTTATGATAAGCATATGATAGTGAAGGATGGGGTTTATAATAGTTTTAAGATGGTTAAGGATGGGTAGGTATGGAGGGACAATTTAAAATGCATAAGATTGACATGGAATGGGGTTGCCCCTAAGTGTAAGGAATTTGTAGACAATTTATTATTTTACACATGACACTAGAATCCTTTATTCATCATGGTACATTACCAAGCTACCATAGAGATGGTTTTAACCTTTAGACAATTTTTTTGATATTCTACATTTTTTTAAAACTTTTTAGAATCTCAAATATGGAAGGGTTTCAGATGCATGATGTTCACCCCTATAGATATTTTAGGTATGTACTCTATATATATGTTCATTAACTTATTTGAATTATAATTTGGCTTCTTCCAAATTTACTAAGATACTGTCATAACCCCTATAATAGAGGGTGTTACCAAAAAGAGTGAAGCAGAAGGTATGCTAGAGGAAACATATTTTTTGAGTACATGGAATGTTTGGAGGGATTTAATGATTATATTTATAAGTGTCATGATTTGAAGTTTTATTTGGAACAAAAATCTCATGTTCAACAAGAATAGAGTAACCATCAGTTGGATGATTTGAGGATTCACATTTGGATCAATGGTGTCTTCAATATGTAATAAGGATCCATCTGACAACTATGTTGATGTAGGGGATAAATTAATTTTCTCATCCATTGGTTCCTTATAAATGTTTTCACCAAGGGATTATTATTTGTTGTATTTATTTGGATGAATATTTAGATTGTCTAATAGCACCTTAAAGAGGTTTTCACTAAGGGATGTGTATTTTTGATTTTATAGATATTGATTTATATTTGTTTTGAAATTTTTAATTTGATATAAGATAATTCATAAAAGAGGTTTTTAATATGATATAATGATTTTATATTTTGATTGTAGGACTCATCTTGATTGAGAAACACTTATTGCTCCTCAAAATATGTAGATGTTTCTTAATGTTATTGTAGCTCGAGGCCATCTACGAATTATATGATTATTTGATCATCCTAGGAGGAAACTAATGGTAATTAATCTTGTTGGTCTTGATAGATGGGTGAAAGATATTTAATTACAAGATGGGAGGAAGGATTGGTGGTGTTGATGAAAGGAGTGGTGGAAACAATCCTTATAATAACTATGAATGGATTTCATTTCAATTATAAATGAAGTTTCCTTAGAAACAATAAAAGTATCATAAATATATTTACACTAATTTTAAAATGTTTTATAAACTATTCCATGAGGTCCATTGTTTAATTCAAATTAGATCGGTTCTATAATTCCTTGCTCATGGATTTAGTTGTCTATAAGTAACTCTATCACTTAGGGTGTATATTGTGGGGTGATGGGGATTTAATGTGTGATATGATGTTGGGTGTTTGTCTAATGGGAGATAGGTTATGTTGGTTGGAGGATGGATTTTCCAAGATTGGATCTTTTTAAAAAATGTGCTCTTGGTTGAAGATAGGATTTTAGTCAATGATAGGTTTTTAAATAAGGTGCCCTTGGATGATGGGATTATCAAATATGGTTAAATGGTAAAAGATATACTCATCACAAGTGAAAGGTAGGCCATGATAGATAAAAATAAGCTCATAAAAAAATGGAAGTTACACCATAGTGGCCAAAGGAGGGATGAACTACTATTGATTAGTTGAATATGGTTAGGCTAAAAAATGGTGAAAGGTTATGGTCTTGAATTGAAAGTGGACTAGATTGATTATTTTTACGAAGGACATTTTGGCATACCCACAAGCTATTATTTTTATATTTGGGTAATCTTGAAACTACCTTAATGTCCCCATTGTCAATCAATTCTAAAATATAATTCTTGAGTCTCATACAATGGTTTATGGAATGACCTTAGAATATGTGGTATTCAAACTATTCATTATCTCTATACCACTTGGGTTTTAGAACATTTTCATCAAATTATTTGGTATTATGGAAAATTATCATGTTTTAAAAAACTAAATTTGGAAATACAACCTCATATGATTCTCCCAAAGGAAAAAAAAATGCAAATTTGATTATGTTGACTAACTTGATCACTAGGCATGGTAATGTTGTTGGTAGGTAGGGTAATTTAGATTAGTTATGGCTTTGGAGTTAGAGTGATAATTGATGGTAATTTTGATATAATGGGGTTATCTTCGCTAATGTAATGATTAATGTTGGGATCAAGGCTATAACTAGTGGGTGGGAGACTTTGTTGACTATGGATAATAGGGTTACTGATGGTAGATTAGTGTTTATGTGGAATGGTTTAGGTTTGAAAATTATGGGGAATTTTATCCCCTAGAATTAAGGTTTATGTTTGAAAATAAATATTTTCATATATAATATACTCTATGATTTGATAAATGGGGAAATATCTCTAGGTCCATGTTCCTCATATTCAAAATTGTCCTTCATCTCAATATGTTTTTATTGATTTCTAATGTGCCAAATGGAATTGCAAAAAGGATCCTCTCTCAACCTAGGATTTTTAAATAAGACCATTTGTCTTGTGATGGGATACTTTTTTAAGATAAAGGCTTTTGACTAAAAAAATTAAAAAGATAGATACTTGGCTCTAAGAAAGTGAAATAACAAAGTGACTAAAATTTGATTGATAAAAATGTAGTTGAGTTTTGAATTCAGGATTAAATTTGTAATTTTTGAATATTTAGAATTATAAATTAGTTTATTGTTTTGAATATTCAAAATATTTTTGGTTTTAATCAAAGGATTTTAGTATGTTCTATTTCATAAGGAAGCAAACAAATAAGTCCTACTCTAAACACACATAAATTTTTTAAAAGGGGATAAAAACTAGGTTAATGGACTTGAATAACTCTTAGGATCCTATTGTTACCATGAAAGATCCTTATATTCCTATGGCCCATTAGTCCTAATTTCAAGGGTGAATTAAAATTATCTTCTTTATTCTAACTACTAATCGATGAACTACAATTTATAAGGTAATAATGTATTTTCTAGGATTAATATTTAAATAATATTATCTAGGGGATTCATCCATATGCCTTTCAATATGTTAAGGCCTAAAATTATTGAATAAGGTGATTTAATTAACAAAAAAAATATGTATAGTCATAATATTCTCAACACAAATGTAATATTTTAGTGTGTTTACATAAAAATTAAACTTTGAGCCATGTTGTCTAAGGTTGGGTATTGGAGTATGAAACCCCCTCACTTCATGGCATACTTAAAAAAAGAACACCATATCCAATAATGATGACACTAACTCAATTTATATACACCATTGATACATGGGGTTAGCCTAATATATGGTGGTGAAATCCATACTCTATGTGTCCCCTAATAAAATAAAATTAAATAACACTTACATGTGCCTCTAATTCTTAAGCATCATCACTAATGTGATGCTAAGAGAAAAACATACATGTAAGTGGGTCTTGGGTAACAAAGTTTGTAAATGTTCTTTATTATTTTTTGAGTATTTTTACCAATATAATTCCATATAAAAGAGCATATACAATAAGTGCCACATAAAAAAATATTTCTAAAGTAAAGTTAATTAACTCCATAAAATTGAAATATAGTCTATGTTGCTACTGAAAAAAAATAATGAAATATAAAATGCTATAAAACTTGAAATAAAAGGAAATGGTTATCAAATAAATGAGATGTGAAGTAATACAACTAATAACTAAAATAAAATTTGATTTAGCTAGCCTTATATAGTTTGTCTTGGATTAACGACTAGCAATAAATAATTAGAAATGTATTGGAATTTGAATGCTCAAGAAAACATTCAAAGTTAATCAAAAATGTTAAAATACATAAATACATACATACATACATACATACATACATACGTACGTACATACATACATACATACGTACATACATACGTACGTACGTATGTACATATGTACGTACGTATGTACATACGTACGTACGTATGTACATACGTACATACATACATATAGACACACACACACACACACACACATCTTAAAAAAACCAATAAAAAAATAGACACTATTTTCATAGTATATCCTAAAATATGATCTGAATTTTTATTAAATTTTGTTAATATTATTTTAGTGTAAATCAAAAAAACAAGAAAAAACATGAAAAAAACCCACATTTAAAAAAATAGTTATTTCCATTTTAATAGTCATGGGTTTTTTTACCAAAAAAAAACTATTAGTTTTTTGGGAAACAAAAATAACAAATAAAATTAGAAAAAAAGAGTAATAAAATTAGATTTGTTAGCCTAAAACTACATAAAAACAAAAATGAAGTGAACTAAACCTTTACAAAAATGATAAGATGAAAAATATTTGGGAAAGGTCTCACTAGACATGCCAACATGTATAAATATAAATTTAGATTGCAGCCTAGATAAAAAAAATATACAAATGAATTATAATCTAAATTAAATTAAACTTAACTTCAAAAAGAGAAATAATAATAAGAGAAAATTAAATGAAATAATTATAACGCAAAATGCAATTTTATCACCTTCTCCATTGTGTGATCAATGATGGATTTTCTCTTGAATGTTAATGTGGATGCTTAACTCCTTTCCAAATCAAAGAAAATTTTGTAGAATTTTGGTATTCAAATTATTTGGATGGTTTTGAATCACTTTGATTCACTTTGAAAATTTGATAACACTTCATTAGCTTTAAGGTGGATGATTGACAGTTATGGACTATATGTCAATTTATAAGCTTATGAGAGGTTAATCCAATAGTTGAGGATTATTTTAATGTGTTAAATTTTTTAAATAATAAATGGTGAGGAATTATTCATCATCGATGAGGATGATGAATAATTCCATGGATTGAGAAGAAATGGGAATTGGTTGAGTAAGTTAACAAGAATAGGTCAAGTTAGTTTGTTGAGTCATTTTAGAGGATGACATTTTCTAATATGACTCATAATGTAGTTGAGGAATTTTAGGAACTAGTTGGATGAGTCAACACATGGTTGAGACAAATATAGAGGATGTTTGGGTAAGGTGGAAAATCTATAATTTTTAATATCTATAATTTTTAATTAGTTTTGAAGGAAAATACATGCTTATAAGCGTAATTAATTAATTAATAATTAATCAATTATTTGAGTTTTTTATGGAAGCAATGTTAATTTTAATTTGAATTGGGTATGGTGATGAGTTAATGTGTCAAAATTAATTTTGACACTAAATTGTGAGATTTAGGTGTTTACAGGTGCTAGTTCTTGTTTCAATGTCAATGTCATTTATATGACTTGTATACACCTATTTCTCTCATTTTATATTATTATATATTATATAAAACTCTCCCTAATTATTTCATCACTCTTATTTATGGGAAGAACCTATGATATAATCACACTTACCTAAACTAACAAGTGGTCAGACTAGGCCTATTTATCAATTTGTATGATAACCATAACATGAAATCCATCTAAAATTATCAATTACAATTTAAAAATAGTAATAATATTAATTCCATAAACTAATCATAATTAATATAGATATAAAATTAGATCAATGTAGTTAATATATGGCATTAATAAATAAATCACATTTGACGTTTACAAAAATAATAAAATCAATCTATTTTATGTATAGTCATAATTTAATTAAAAAATTAAGATAAATGACTAAACCTTAATAAATTTAAACCCACATCTATCTAACTAATAAAATGTTGGATTTACACTAGTCACTTTAATTAATGATGTTGAGGAAAATGGGGTGTGACATAAGTGTTACATACATTTCAATAGATTTAAGTAATAAAAAAATAAGTGTGTAATAACCCATGTGAGATTCTCTTAAAATTAATGTTTTCCTAAATTAATTACCATATTTGTGTATATATACACGTATTTATTTTAAATTAAGCACCTTATTAGTACGTCAACTAAAAACCAAAAATGTGGGGAAGACAACAAATAAGTATAAAAGACTAATAAAGTCAAGAACATGAGTGATTAAACCTAAAGGCATAAGCAAAAAATATCAAAAGGATTTATTATGTCATGATCAAAATCAAATTTCTCAATCTTAGTCATAACTAGGATCAAATAGCTCAATCTTAAAAAGCTGACCTAAAACCTTAAAATAGTAATTTAGACATTTTGGGAACATTGGTGGTCATTCCAATACAATAAATAATTGACTAATAGATTTTCAGGTTTTTAAAGTTTTATAATTATATTATTATAGACCCAAAGTGAAGAAATATATATATATATATATATATATATATATATATATATATATATATATATATATATATATATATATATATATATATATATATATATATAACAAAGGAAGGGAAGGAAAATGAGGGCCAAACCAAGAGAAAATATTTCAACAAAAGTCTAATATGAACAAAAACAAACCAATACCATAAAAAATAACTACTATGATATTAAACTTAGTTGTATACACTATTATAAGGTTTTTATGTAATTTTATTTTATCATAGCTATTTTAACAAAGATAATTAATTTTACACTTAACCATAAATATTGAAGTTTATAATAATGGATAAAAATTACAATGTTCACTTTTATTATAACTCTTAGTGAGTTCATTGATGAACATAAATGTGTTTCATCTTAAATATGATAATATCATAATTGTATATGGATTCAAGCATAAATGGATCTTTTAAACTTGATTCATAGAATTTGAGGTTGACAATGTGGCATAAATAATTATTTGTAAGTAATAAAACACAACTTTGATTGAATCCATTTCATCATATGTTCAAACTTTTAGATAAAAAAGTAACATTAATATAGATATGTCAATGAATACTCAAATTATTAAGAATGCCTAAATTTTTTGATTTTATACTATTTTATATGTTCATGTTTTTCCTTTAGTCATTTAGTAATGGATTTAAAAATGGATGAATAATATATATCCATTGATGGTTATTCTTCAGACATTTAGGCCTTGATATCATATCTTATATTTCCTATTATAAAATATAGAAATGTAATCTCTTTAGAAAACATATTGATTCCATCCATTAGGTATATGAATTTAATTTTTATATTTCTTTCCTTGAATAAATTAATAATACATTCTTATCTATTTTTGTGATTTTAATGTTCTTATTTAATGTATTAATCAATTTAGGATAATTTATGCATCAACGAACAATAGATTAATACCTAATTTTTATATATTTAAATTAATAATTTTATATTTTCATTTATTAATTTAAATTTTGAACACCCTAAACAATGTTCATTGACCAAATTCATATCTTCAAGCAATCAAAATTATTGAATCTTTTTTATTGAAACCATATGTGAATAAAATAATAACTATATGTAAACTTGATTTATTTGGGGTTTAATACATATCAAAGTGTTCATTCATATTATTATAAAATAATCTAATAAAACATTTTATTTAACTTCAATGATTTAGGATATAATTCCTAACTCGATCTTATTTACTTATTGAATAGTGAACACTTTGAAAACCATTATAATTATTTAATTAATTATAACATTTGTATTTAAAACATCCATTTGTATGAGTTGACATATGAAGTGAACCATATGTTTTATCTTTTAAAGTTAATAGTAATTTTAACATGAACCAATGAGGAAACATACAAATGGATGTCTTCAGGTAAACATGCAACTAGCTTTTTTTTATTTATTATTATTATTCACATATTTGACCTCGAAAGCATCTTTCAATAAATTTATTAGCTTATATATTCATTTTTTATGTTTTTTTCCCTTATGTGATATAATTTTACTATGTGATATACTAATACATTGAGTTTGAGCTAGAGGATGTCATTATTATTATATTTTGCACATGGTAAATAGTATATGATGTATTAACTATTTGAGATGGCATGGTTACATATTTTGATTTGGTATATGGGTTTTAAAAAAAAAATATTATTTGAAATATTTTTTATTTTTCAATGTGATAGTATTATGAGTATTGATATATTGTAGAAAGTAATTATAGACATACAATGTGGTTTTTTTATTAATTACTTATATTATTTTAACATATAGTTATTTTGATTATTTTTGGGATCAATCATTTTAATTTGTGCATTGAGTATGTAGGTTATAGGACAAACAAAGAGGGGTATAATGTAACTAAATTAATAATGGTCTAAAAATTATTAAATTAGGCTATTAAAGTTTTTCTTTTTAATCTTGTATTTTTTAATAATTGTGACCTAATAGACCCTCTTGTCAATTGTCTAGTTTTGGACATATACCCTCATTCTAACCTCCTTCCAATATAACCATAGATGTCATAAGAGGATATATAATAATAAGTGGATGTATAAGTGAACTCATATTTTTTTAATCAACTTACAAAACTCAGATGTAGAGATAAAAGTACATTTATGAAGGTAAAGAGTATAATTTATGAGTTTTCTAAGTGTTTAATTATGTTAAATTTATAGTTGGATGGGTAATATATATTGGGTATTTTGATTAATTTTTGGGTGTCTAATTACCCATTTAATTCATTGGAAATATATTAATTAAATTATATTATATGTGTGGAGTGGTGACTATGTAGAATGGAAGAATAAGTAATTGAAGTTTCAAGGATAAAATGTATGCAAGAATTTTGAGGCAAGTCTTAGAAGAGGAATGAGAATATTTTTAAATTATTCTTGAATAACATTTTTATATAAATTTATATAGGCATTAATATAAATACTTATGGTGATTTTTTATTACATAGGGTAAAAAAATGGATTTTTAAGGATCCCTTAACCACTTCATAAATAAATAGATATGCATAAAACTCCCACCAAAGAATAAAATATGGATAAACACACCCCTAGGATCTGCTAAAGTTAATTTTTTTTATTAAAATAAAACCAAAGAAAGAACACAATAGAAACAACACAATTAACATAAAAAAGGACTTAAGAGGATAAATCCTCAAAGTTTTGGTAGTCAATCAGAGTAGTGATCTCAATTTCATCTTTTGTCTTCTTCATGGTTTGATTATTCAAACTCCTAGTTCATTTTTATGGTACCTCCATGATTTTTTCCATATCTCTTCTTCACAAGGGTGTCAATTCCTTTCTTCCCACTCTTTATTGCCTTGAAATTCTCTCTCACCACCTTTATAAATTTTTATTCCTCAATGAAATCAGCCCACTCAATCTCTAGGGCCTTATCTAATGTCAACTTAGGAATCCTATTAGGATTTTTACTAACCCCTCCACCACCATTACTATATTCAGTCATCTATAACCTAGACTCCTCTATCATTATATTGGATTCTTATTTTAACTTGTTCTATGCCTCCATCTATTAAGTGATTTTTATCTCTAACTTGTTGATATTATACTTCAATTTTGTAATCTTGAAGGTCCTAACCATAGGGTCCTCCCTTCTATCTACTAAAAAATCTTCACTAAACCATATTTACCTTTATTTACCTTTTTAAAGAGTCCCTGAGGTAATATTTGAGGTTTTACTATTGGTATTAGTATTATTCTCTATAGACTCCACAATATTCCCCTTTCCTTTTAATGTCTTCCTCTCCTTATCCATTTACTAGTTAGAGAGGGTCTACTCACTAGAATCCTCTTCTGAGGTCTATACGCTATCTTTAGATTGCTCGCTACCCTCATCCTTTATGGTTTAATATATGAGTTTTCCTCTTAGTTTTTGGACCTTATTTAATAATATGAATATCAAATCTTGATCAATGATATCCCCTATGTTGTTGTCCTAATAAGCCATAATGGAATTATCTAGGGACCATAGGAGAAAATAAGGAAAATTTATTTTATGATGACCCTTGACATGGTTCAAAAATGAAGTAGTAAGAGTAAAAGATCCTATATTTTCCATCCAAATTTAATTATTTCATAACTTGTAGGCATACACCTATTTAATAAAAAGGAAATTTATTTCTTAGGTATCCCTTCTTCACTTTTAGAATCTCCTCATCCTTATTGGAAAATATATAGAAGAATTTATTCATTATTTCACTCTTTAAAAACTTATATTTAAAGTCTTTTACCCATCACATTTAATTCTTATAACCTACCCTATAACTTCATCTCTAATTTTAATTCCAAAATAACTTATCCTTATAACCCTCTAATCCCATCCCATGGAAAAATACTTAGAGATAATGGGGTAAAGCACCATAATCCACAATATAAATTTAATGAATCCTCCATTAAATAAAATATGAAATTTTTGAGGATCATCCTTCATGATAGTGAAATAATTAGGACCAATATTATATCTTTCAACCCCATGACTACAAGTATATCTCCCCCAACCTATGATGAAAACCAAACTAAATATCCACTACAAACTTGAGAGAACTCAAAGTGATAATGTGATAAGTCTCATAATAAATTAGGCCTTTATTCTCATGATTGAAATTGGCTCACTTCATAGTGAATTTATTATCGAAATCAGTTTAATTTAATTACTATGGCACGTGTCTAATAATTGATTATCTATAATGAGTAGAAAGTGCCCCTTCTTGGGTATTACTAATTGTTGAGGCATCCTACATAACTATATGTTTCATATGTCTATGGAGGTCCTCTATGTTTTGAAATGTAATTATATAAGTGTTTCCAACTCCTAAGTTATCTATTCAATCATTTCCATTGTTGTATTGCCTTTAAACATGGGATGTATTAATAGTTTTGAATTTCTTCAATAAATATTTAGCATTTGTAATTTCATCTTGAATGGTCGAGGTTAGTTAGGACTTCCCAAATAGATAATTTATAATTTTTAAATAATCCCCTTAAATAAAAATATTGTTGATATGAATTTTTTATACCAATTGGATTCCCCAAAGATATTCCTAACTTCATCCATGTGGTTAGATTGAGCTCCCATGGGTCTCACATACATGACAACCAAATTTCCATCACTATATTTTGTGACAACTAGTCCCCTTGAATTCCTAGAATTTCCTTTAGTAAAAATTTAACTTAAAATAATATGTTAGAGGTTTGATCCATTTTAATTGTATTCTATTCATTTTAAAGGAAGGATCCTTTATCGATGGGGTGATCTTCCAGTTTTTTAAATTAGAATCTTTGACTTTGAAGATGAAGGATTTTATTTTTGGGAAAAAATCCTTATAGATTTCCTCAATTTCATATAATACCTATAATACATGGATCTATAACAACATCTATTATACTTGAACATGAACTCCTTATTTTCCTTCCATATACCCCATAAAAAATGGGAGAGAGTCAGATACCATAAAAAACCAAGGATGATAATTTCCATGGTGCCTTCCATTATCTAACATGGTCTAGGAGGAATTTAGGTTTAACCCTTATAATGTCAAAATTTTGGAGGACAAAATCCGAATTTTTGGATGTAAAAGGGTAATCCAAGAATAAATGTTTAACTATTTCCTCTTTACATCTATAAAGCACACACCTATCTGGGATTACCATTCCTCTCTTGGCTGAATTATCAACATTATCTTATTATGAGATATAATCCAAAATAATATGTTAATTTTTTTAGTGATATTTCTATTCTATAATTATTTTCAATGGTGTCCCTCATCCTTCAAATCTAAATCCATCTTCTAACCTGATTTAATGAAAAAATATCCACTATCCTCTACTACCAAAACTAACTTGTCTTATCTAGGTGAGAGACTAATATTAGTTTTTTATGATTTAAAATTTAATTATCTCAATATTTGAGTAGTTTTATTAATTTTTGACTCTATCTACAACTCTTTCTAGACCATTTTTTCAGTATTGTTAAGAAAATAGTCTTTAACTTTAGCCCCAAAAATTATTTTGAAGATAATGCTAACTTCATTCTAGGGATTCTTGGAACTAAGTGGGAAGTCAAATAACTAAGGGTAATCCTAGAATTCCAACTTGATCTTGTCCCAAATACTCCACTTGATACCTTTTCTAAGAATATATTTACTATAGATTAAGGATTTCCAAAAAATTTAACCATTTTTTGGGCCATCCTCTAACAATAAACTATCTTCTTTCGTGCCTTCAATGTATTTGGACTTGATGATTTTAATCCAAAACTTATCTTCTTTTATGATCTTTCAATCTAATTTTTATATTAAGGCTTGATTAATCTTCTCGGTTCTCCTAATACCGAGGCCTCTCATTCCCTTTATCATTCAAACATTATCCTAGGCAACTAGTGGAAACATAAATCTTTCCTCCATTCCTTTCTAAAGGAAATTTTTATGTATCTACTCCACCCTATCCTCAATTTTTATATGAATTCCAAAAAGGGACATAATGAAAATTGGAATACATTGAAGGAAGTTATTTTGGATTTCAAGTTTCCCTTCTTATTATATTAGATTGCCTTTCCAACCTAATAGTTTCTTCTAAATTTTGTTTATTAGAGATTTTAAGGGGTATTCTATCATTTTTTTACTCAATAGAGGCATTCCTAAATAAGATGAAGGAAAGTTTATAATTTGACAACCCAAAATTCTAGGAAGCTTTTTTTACAATCCCTCAATGGTGTTGATGAATAAGAGGGAGATTTTGGATTAGTTAATAAACTATCCAAAAACCTATTCATAATAGATTAGAATACCCATTACTAACTTATATTCTCCCACCATCCAAACCAACATATAAAAAGTGTCATAGATATTTTTTTTTGGGTGGCAGGGTCCATATCCAAGGAAACATTGAAACCTTGCTCATTGAATTCTAGTACGCATAATGCTTCTTCTAAGGGAATTAGATAACATCATGAAGAGATATAGATAGAGGGGATCCCCTTGTATTATTCCTATTTTCTAATAATAATCCTTTAAGAACCCTATTAATTATAAATGAGGTCATGGAAGTGGTAATACAATATAAAAAAGCATTTTTTTTGAAATAAAAATAGGGGTAAAAACTCTATTAATCATGAAAAACCAAGAAACTTACATACAAAAGCCGAAGCCCATACCAGCACAACACAAAGCAAAGGGGACAAAAACAACCAATCACATCCCCATATTGTCTCTATCATCCCTCACAATCCTATCCAACTTCTGTCTAACAATCTCTGGCAACTACTCCCAAACCTCCACATTACTTCCTTCGGCTCCCTCTAAGGCCCATTTGGCCAAACAATCCGCTGCCACGTTCCTCTCCCTTGGAATATGGATGAAATTCACCGATTCCATGAGGGAGCTAATCTATAAAACTTGTTGAACAATCACAGAAAGCTGCCAACTAACATCCGTAAATCTCTTCTCCACTATCATGTCAATCAAAATCTGCGAGTCGGCTTCACAAATCACCCTGCGCCATCCAAGCTCATAAGCTTTCTGCAAAGCATGTAAAACTGCCATACCTTCCATCCTGTTGACAGTTTGTTCCCCCATGAAGGTCAAAATGATGAAGACAACTGTTCCCAAAGCATCCCAGCCTATACTACCAATCCCAGCTGGGCCTGGGTTGCCTCTCGAAGAACCATCCGTATTGATTTTCAGGTAATTCACTGATGGGGGCGACCATCTACCACTCCTCTGGATCCACTTCTTACCCCCATCCTTCCTTTTAACACTAGCAGAGGAAGGCGCAATCCCCTATAGGCCCAACCTGTTGGCCACCTCAGCGTCCTCCCTGGACATAGGAAGCGCAATCTCGCTCTTGGCATGAATAGTCTCTTGGAGCATCCTCAGAATGTGCCCCCACACTTGTTGTGCTCCAATCTTAATATCAGTAAAAATCCTCTGATTCCTTTCTAGCCAAACCTGCTAGAGGAGGAAAATTAGCCCCACATACCAAGCGTTAAGCAAAAAATGAGAGACCGAGGTCGGCTTCCCCTGCCTCGACCAAAACTCCAACAAGGAAGAAGCATGAACATAGCTGTTGTGCCAAACATCCCACCAGGAGTGCCACAATTGGCTAGTAAACTGACATCTAAAAAAAAGGTGTGGCGTGCTCTCTTCCTCTGCCTCACACAGGACACATTTGGATGGGCCAGCAAAGCCTCTCTTCTAAATATTTTCCCATGTCAGGAAACGGTTCCAAGCCAGTGACCATGCAAAATAGTTACACTTCAGCCATCCAAAGCTATTTTAGCCCTTGTGCCACCAAGGAATCTCCCCGTCCACAGATAAATTCTGCTCAATTAATACCTGGTAGCCCGAAGAGACAATATATTTACCTCTGGGATTCAGGAACCATGCCAGCTCATCCTCACCCCTCAGGGCACTGTAGTTGTGCTCATCCAGGATTAAAATCAGGTCAGCACACTCCGCGTCCATCCCATTGATCGGCCAGTCCTCCCTACCCTTCCAACATGCCAAAATCAGCTGATCCTGGGTGACATAGGCTTTAAAGTCACCAACTCTATCCCAACCCGCCTCCTTGAACCTCTTGGCAAGCACATACAAATGCAGATATTGAGAAACAATAGGAACATGTCCATCCCAAGAGTCATCCCAAAATCTGGCATTCCTCCCGCTGTTACAAATCCAAAATAAGCCACACTTAATCAAAGCAACTCCTTTCTTGAGCGTATCCCAAATCACCGACCCTTTTCCCATTAAGCCATACCTGGGGATATCCTCCTGGGATGCTCCTAGAAAATATTTATGGGATAAAATTTTAGCCCATGGCTTGCTCTGCTCATTACACCATCTCCAGTATAACTTAGCTGCCATAGCCCTCCCTGCAAGCAAGGATTGTCTAAGCCCCAAACCTCCATACCTCTTAGGAGTGAAAACAACATCCCATCAGATTAAGCTCCACTTGGTAGTAGACAGACTACCGGCCCACAGGAACTGTCTAGCCATGGCATCCAGCTCTCTAATGAAACTAGCCGATGCAATTTGCAACATACACCTGTAGATAGGTAAGGCTTGGACAATGGACTGGATCAACTGGATGTGACTGGTGAAGGATAGCCACCTATGAGTCCAATGACTAACCTTGGTCCTAAATTTGTTCAAAATCCCCTGCCAAGACTCCTTGGCCAACTAACTCGAAGAAATAGGCATTCCCAGATACAAAATCAGTAAGCTCCCAATCTGAAACCACAGAATGTTCCCAATTCTTCTCTGAATATCATGAGGCATGTTGAAAAAGAATATGGATGACTTATCCTCATTAACCTTCTATCCCAAAGCTGCCAGATAATCATCCAGGCACCTACAAATATTATTAACCTCATGAATCGTGGCCTAACCCATCAAAGCCACGTCATCAACAAACTACAAATGGGAGAGAACTGGAATCCCTTCCCCCCATTGCCACCCCTGAATCACTCCTTCACCAGTGTAAGCCTTCATTCTCCTCCTGAGCCCCTTCGCCAGTAGAAAAAACAAGTAGGGTGATAGCCGGTCACCCTGCCGCATACCTTGAGTTGCCCCAAATAAGCTCGAGTGTTCCCCATTGATCAAAACCGAGAAAGAAGTAGAAGTAATACAACTCATAACCCAATTAATCTAGCCCTCCTCAAAACCAAAAGCTTCCAGACTTCTCTGAAGAAAAGGCCACCTCACCCTGTCATATGCTTTGGACATATCTAGTTTCATAAACATAGCCTTCTCCTTTGACCTGGACATGGAATGGATGGCTTCCGTAGCCATAACAATCCTATCCAAAATCTGCCAGTCCTCAACAAAACTGCTCTGTTCCTCTGATATCAGCCCCTTCAAACATCCCTTTAATCTTTCAGCAATTGGCTTTGAAATAATTTTGTAAATCACATTACAAAGAGATATGGGTCGAAACTTGCTGAAACGATCAGCTCCTTCTTCCTTGGGGATAAGCGCTAGGAATGTAGCATTCAAGGCCTGCAACATCTGTTTGTTCTCACGGGACTCATGGACCACAGCAAGTAAGTCATCTTTGATAATCTCCCAAAATTCTTGGTAGAATTCAATTAAGAAACCATCTGAACCAGGAGCTTTGCCTTTTTTCTTCATAAAAACTATCTTTTTCAGCTCATCCATTGTAATGGGCTTCATCAACTGTGTCTGCATATCAGGAGAAACAATAGACAAAATGCTGGACAAAATTAATTCCTTCACAGCCTCATCCCAAATCCCATTGTCCTGAAAAAGGGAGCTAAAGTATTGTTCTACCTCCTGACAAATGGCAATAGTAGAGTAGACCATCTCAGCTTCTTCCATCCTCAAAGATGAGATCATATTACCATGATGCCTCGCTTGGACTGAATTGAAAAAGAATGCTGTATTCTTATCACCTTCTTGCAACCACTCAATCTTATCCTTCTATTTCTAGAATATTTCTTCTCTCAACTCCCATTCCTCCAGCACTTGGGATGCCTTCCCCTCTTCCTACAAAATAATCAACATCAGTCCATCCTCTCTGATTATTCTAGTAATCTCATTCAACTTCTGTTGCATGGCCTTCTTTTCCTGAAATAGGTTTTTGAAAATCTGCTTGTTCCACCTTTGGAGCTGGTATTTCACATGTTGAAGAAGCTTGGCAAAAACATACATTACCGTGCCCATCCTTGGCCGACCCTCCTTCCACCAATCAACAATGTGATTGAATAGCTCTTGATCTCTCAGCCACATAAGCTGAAATTTGAAATGGGGTTGCCGTTGTCTTTGGGCTGAAGAGATGGTTAGCTGAATCAGCCAGTGATCCAACCTATGCCAATCTAGGATCTCAAAATTTAGATTCCAATGCCTCCCCACCCAAAAGCAAGAGGTAATAAATCTATCAAGATGCTCTGCAATACACTCATCTCCCACCCGCCTATTATTCCAGGTAAATCTACCATTGCCTAGCTTAATGTCCACTAAGTTAAGTTCCAAAATCTTTTACTTGAGCAGAAGAGAAGACAACTCCAATCGAGTGTTGCCCCCCCTTTTTCTTAGAGAAGTGTAGAATCGCATTGAAGTCCCTTGCTATGATCCAAGGATGGTATGGATATTCTTGTCGGAGCACCTGCAAGTTATTCCACACCGTTTGCTTGCCCTGTAGATCATTGGGAGTGTATATGTTTGACAATAAAACATACTCTCTTGACTCCATGCACATTGCAACCAAGGAGATCACAGACCTGAAAACAATCCAGGCAACTGGCTGCACTTTATGAGGATTCCAAAAATAAGCTAACCTTCCTGCTATCCCATGAGCTCCAATACACTGGCAATGACCCTGCCTCAAAAGTTTTGGAGCTAAGTCTAGCATGTAATCCATAGACACTTTGGTTTCCTGTAGAAAGAGAATATCAGGATGTCTACTTCTAATGAGATCCTGAATAGCATTTTATTTGGGGCTGTTATTCAATCCCCTCACATTCCAAGAGATTGTAATCATTTCATAGGGCTTGTGAAGTGCTCGTCCAAGGTCCTGACTGACCCTAACTCCACCAAATTCTCCCCCATCATTTTTAACTTCTCTAAATCTTTTCTCCTACCTGCTTTTGTTCCTTTATCAACTCCCCCTTTTTTCTTTCCTTCTGGAGAATACCCAAACAAGGAAGCGTCTTCCCTTTCTTCTCCCCTCCTGTAGCCAGTTGTGATTTTGGTGCCCTCTCCATTTCTAAGTCTTGATTTGCCTCCCCAGTCGCCTATAAAAGAACCTGTCCTTCTCCTTGCTCCTCCAAAATCATTGGAAAGGGCGGTACCTTAGTGATTTTAACAAAAGAAGAGGAGGCCGTACCATCCAATCCCATTTCACTGTCTATTTGCTCTGTAATGGGAAGACCAGGGGAAATCACCTGTTGTCCCAATTCTTCCAAAATCTCAAACCTGTTAAAAGTCTCTCCCTCCTGCCTCTTCCTGAAGGTACACTTATGTCCGCTTCTTCTACTCCATGATTTGACCTACACAAAACCCTCCATGTCTTTATCCCCACCTGCTCCACCTTTCTTTTTCCTATCATCCAACGCAGCAACCTTCTCCTGAGGATTGAAGGCTTGTTGTTGTCCTTCTTGTTTCACCTTTGGGCATCTTCTAACCAAATGCCCGTATTCATGGTACAGGCAGCATCTAAAGGGCAGCATCTCATAGTCTAGTTGTTGAACCCATGAATAAGTTCCTGCACTCATCTCTATGGCATCCGGTATAGGCCTGCTCAAGTCAATTTCAATGCAAATACGAGCAAAGGACATAAATTTCTTACCTGTGGTTTGAGAGGATGATCCCACCAGCTTCTTGAGCATTGCAACAATCATCTGTAAGACATCCTCCCTACAACATTTGATAGGTATGTGAGGGAGCCTAACCCACACTGGGACTCTATTAGGCAACTCCTCAGAGGGATTGAATCCCGTATGCCAAGTCTTCATAAAGAGGCCTACCTGATTGTAGAAATATGAGCCTCCCTTAAAAACCTAGTTTCTATCAGCTAGGTAGTTGAAAGAGACCATAAAGTAGCTGTTGGCCAGCAACACTACTTCCATTTCCCCCTCTAGCTCCCACACCCTTTGAGCCCAATTTTCCAAGAAGGGCAGAGACCCTTTCAGCCCTAGAAACTTGCAGTATAATGAGTGTTTGGAATAATAGTTCACATCCTCAGCAATCATTTCAAAAGGTATAATGAGCTTGGGTCGCTCTCCACACCGTTCCAGACAACCATTAGTTTTGGAGATTTTTTATCCTCCCATAACACTTGCACCCTGTAAACCAGCATTCTGCCCTGTCCCAGACCAGTCTTTGAAGCTGGCGTCCTTACTTTGGGAAAATTTGCTCACCGCATCCCTAAAACTCATTTCCTCACTAAAACTAGTCTGTTCTCCTTTTTCCATCCCCACACTAGCCTTTAAATTGCCTCCTACTCTTTGCGTTGAACTACCCTCCACGCTCTCCCCACTTCACCTTCCACCGCTGTGCACCCTCAGTCAATCAATGCGCCAGCAGCTAGGGCATGATTGCCCTAGCTAGTCTTTGAGTTGTAAAGCTCGAACCTCATTACATCTTTTTGACCTATAAAAAAGCATTCGACCCTTGGGATAAATCTAAATTCGTTGAGAACCAAGTCCAAAAATCTCCAAGACAATCTACCATAAGCTTTGTTTATATCCAACTTAAATAAAATACCTTGTCTCAAATATTTAACCATTGATTGGATGTATTTTTAAGAAATAATGATACCATCGATGATTTATATTCCAAACATGAATATTCCCTATTGCTCAACAATAATCTCCTATAAGAGAGGTTGGATGCAAAAAACTAGTGTTTTAGTTAAAATTTTGTAAGTAGTGTTGCATACACTAATACATATAAAATATTTCACCTAATTGACCCCCACTTTATTAGGAATAAGAACAAGGAACATATTGTTAAATTCTCTGAGAATAGTTCCAGTCTTGAATAATTTAACCACTAATACCACCACCTCTAGATGGATAATCTCTCATAATATTTTAAATAATAATTGGGGGAAACCCCATCCAAGCCTGGAGATTTGTCACCTTATATAAAACACAACAAAATTAACCCCTTTTGGAGAGGGTGTTTGAGTAGGGAAACATTATATACCTGATTAATGACTTAAGAAAGATATCTAACACCATTTCTTCTTTCAAAAGAATTGAACATTGTTTTTATCTAGAAGACTCTTAAAGTAGTGGATGATTTCCTCTCCTAACTCAGCCTCTTCCTTACATCCACTTCCATCGTCCTTGATCAATTCTCTGATACATATAATTTTTTTCTAGAAGTTATGTGATGGAAGAACTTTTTTTTCTTATCTCCTTTTAACCACTGACACCTTGACTTCTATCTTTAGAAAGTTTCTTCTTTAACTTCAAAGTTATAAAAGGTGCTCAAGAGTTCCTTTTACTTTTTTCCCTTATTTAACCCATCTTTAATGATTGATTCCTCAATTTTCTACAATTCTTCCTCAAGGCTTATGGTGAATTCTTCCTTTTGATTTTTTCCATTTTGGTTATAGTTTTCTCAAGACTAGCTTTTGTATATTAGAGTTTGGACTAGGAGTGTGAATCTTGAGAAAGGCTTAAAGATATTCATTAAGAGGTTAAAAAATTAAAAATATAAATATTGGAATGATTTATTTATATTTATTTTTTTACTCTTCTACTAATTTTCAAATGGAATTTTAGAGGGGTTTGGAAGGTCTCTATGGATTTTAACATCCTTAATATTATTTGAGATAATTTGGGCTTAAGGCCATTATTATTATACCATTATTAATGGTTTGTTATAAATTTTGAATCATTAATTTTAAGTTCACATTTATTAAAATTGATAACTAGTGTCAGCCAATTTAGATAAACATCTATTTATGTTTATAAAAGTTGAGGTTTGGACTTGTGTATGTTTTCTTTCTTCTTTGGATAAGATAAAGGGGTTGGATATAAAACATTTTAGAGACTTATTATTTCCATAATATCCTATCTTATATAGTTATTGGAACCATTTTCCACCTATATTATATTTGAATAATTATTGTACCCCTACCTTGAAATGGAAAATAGTAAATTTATGTGTTCTCACATTGGAAAAGGTAATTAGAGGTATACACATGTTTAATATATTATAATTGGGTTTTATCCCATTCATAATGATAATTAATAATTAATAATTAGTAATAGAATTTTAAGTTTTTATTTTTTATTATGTTTAGTCTTAAAGTAAAAATAAAGGATGCAAGGCTATTGATTAGGTTAGAGGTCTCATTGAGATATCCTACATCCTCTTCCCATGTTGGTTGTCTTAACATTTGTTATTTTTAGTTCCTTGATATTAGTTTATTTATGATTAGGTATGATATTTTTTGGTTTATGGGTAGCTCTGGTCTCATACCTAATTATGGTTTTCTTATGGAGCTAAGCCCCTTCTTACTTTGGTTAGTTTGTGGCTACACTTATGGAGCGTTATTATAAAAGATATTTTGGAGTCATATGGTTATTATAATTAATTTTATTTTTTTTATTTTTTTAATATTAATTTATAAAATATTTATTATTATTATTCAAAAATATTTAAACTAATGTAATGTCTGTACTTGACATGTTGTGAGTTAGACACAATCTTATATCCTAATTTTTAAACAAATTAGTAATTTTAATGTTATCTATTTATGTGAGTCTCCTATAAAATAAAAGTTTTAAAGTATGTGTTATGATCATATGTAAATTAATATTAATATTTAATAAAGTTTTAATTATTAAATAAAAATAAAAATCTCTTCTAGTTTTGTAATTTTTATAGTCATCTAGGAGATATAAATTATTCCTTTTTTAAATTTATAAAAATTACATTTCTTGAAATATATATAATATTTTTATATAATTTTTTATGTGATACAATTGATATGTAGATGTTTAATTATATATAACATACTAATTATATAATTACTTATATATTTATTAACTTTTCCATAATTATTTTTCATTACACATTTACCAAAATTGTTCAAAAATATTTTATATGAATAAGATAAATCATTTATTTCATTATATAATGTACCCATATTTATCAAATTAATTATAATAATTGAAATAATAACTATATTTAAATAATAAGTAACACGTATAAATGTAGTGGGGTTTTTAGAAATTCACCTTTTCTTGAGTGAGTTATTCAACTCAAGCACATAAAATTGAGTCACATAAAAAACTTAGATATACATCTAAATCTGAGCCCAATATGATTTTGGAATATTTTCATGAAAATTTGAGTTCATTATTGAGTAATACTTGGTCCAAATCATTCAAATGGAGGTGACTCAATTATCCAATTCAATCTTGTAATGGAAAAATTAGTAAAGATAATTGGATATAATTTTACAACTCAGATGATATTTATCGTGAGATAAAATGGCTATTCAATGCTAATAGATGAGATGAGTTGAGTTGAAAAAAAACCAAATAAAGTTAAAAATTAGATAGTGAAAATTGGTCCCAATTTATTTTTTAATATTGGTAATTTATTTTAAAATCTATGTTATGAATTTGGAAATGAATTTACAGAGTTTGGAGCTATGAATTGGAGGTAGAGAAGCTTTTGGATGGATCTCACTAACCAGTCTAAGACACAACATGGAGGCCTAGATCCCCCCAAAGAATAATAAAAACAAACACTATCCATAGGAAGACATGATAAGAAACTAATATGGACAAGTAATCTAGTAGAGGGGAGATTAGTATAGTCTTGAGAAAATAAACTCAAATAAACACACTAAACACTAAGATCTCTATCCTAGACACTAGGGAGATCATAAGTAACAAGAATACAATGAAAACATAACTATAAAACAAAATAAATAATCCTTTGAACTTCCTCATAGCTCCAAAATGGCTTGTTGAAGTGGCTTGCTCGACTATATGCATCAAGAAATATTTGTTAATGAAGCTCCATTTGCTTCACCTTTCCTTGGAACCTTGGTTTGGATAGTTAGCTTATGAATTTTTCATGGTAACAATACTTGAAAGGCTTATTATATATATTTTATCATAAAAATTTTACACTAAAAGAGCTTATTTATCAATAGGTAAGGCCTTGTATTTATAGACTCTAAAGTTAACTATTACTCAAGTCGAGTTAGGATAGGATTTAAACATAGAATGAGTTCAAACTAAACCTAGGTGAGTTCAAGTTAACTCCAATTGAGTTAAGGAGGGTACATGTAATTATGATTTTCAATTAATATGCATGGCTCTCAAATTAGATATTTTTATATATTGGTGAGAGGTTGACAACTTATAAAGGAAATGACAAAGAGGTTGGACATTTTGAATTTTTAAATATCCAATTTTAAATATTCATTAATTTCAAATGGATAATTTAACTAAGAATTTAATCTAGTTTAATTAGTTTATTCATTTTGATTAGCATTTTATCTCTTTTAATATTTTTTCAAGTGGCTAATTTAATGGGTTCATAGGACAAACTACTAGCTATTAGGTCACAAGATGGCTGAAGATGAATCCAAGAGAGTTTATTGATGAGTACAATATAATACCCTAAACAAGGATGACTCAATATGATTGAAAGCATTTATGAATGATGTGTAGAAAAAATTGGGATGTTCAGTGATTCTTAGGCTTAATTTGTATTATTTGGTAGAGATCAGTGTAAAGTTTGGTCAAAAGATAGTTGTGGTTGGAATGGGGTGTCTATAGCTTTCCCCTATTTGGGAAGGTGTTACAAGATATAAGCATATTAAAATATTATCAAATAATGAAATTTTTCTATATGCTTAATGCCTTAATGGGTGATAGATGAGCCCTAAATACCCCCTTGAGGAAGAGATCAATAAAGATGGTCAAGGATCAATCCTTTGAAAGAAGGAAAATGATGGGAAAAAAAGGTAAAAGTTGTGGGGGGACTAATTTTCTGAAAAGTGTTTATAATTATCGGCATGGTGAGATGTCTTAGTTGGGAAAATAAAAGGGATGATAAAGGTGGTTATAATCATTGACATAAGAAGATAAAAAGCTAATGAGTTTCCTAAGGGTGGTTATAATAATTAGCCAAAGAATAAGGGTAATAAGAAAATGATTTTCCAAAAGGAAATTATAATCATTAAATGGAAAATAATGATTTCTTGACAATCAACAAAAAAGGTAAAAACATAATGATTTACCCAAAGCTGATTATAATAATTAGAAAAATAAAAAGATGTCCCAATTAGGTGGATATAGACAATCATTTGCCCAAAGTCAGTTATAATCATTAACATAATGAAAATTTATGCCTACAAGGTAGGATAGAAATAACGACTTGCCCAAAGGTGGTTATAATAATTATCACAATGAAAACATGCCTTAGTTGGGTAGATAGAGATAATTATTTGTCTAAAGGTGGTTATAATCATTGGCACTATGGTTAGAATAATATGGAAAATTTTAAAAGGGGGATTACTGACTGAATCCATACTCATGGAGCAAGAGTAATCTAATATAGAGGAAAAAGATGAATTTGGGAAATCTTATAGTATGGAGATGCACATCCTAACTAGCAAGGAGTAAAATTATTAGGTGAGTTAATTACTCTATATTTGATAAATAGTTTAGATAAATTAGGAATTTTTTAGGTGACCAAGGAGAAGTATCACGACATCATTGATTATAAGATTTTTCCATCTATTTTTTTATTGTATTAAATGATGGTATGCACCATGATATAGAACGCCATGATAACTTAGCTAAAATATGCATAAAGATTGACAGTTGATCTAATAAATAATTAAAAAAAATGCATCAATGATAAAACCATGATGACAATGTAGACATATAAAAATAAATAGACTTAATTTTAATGTGCAAGAAATCACCCAATAAATTTAGTTATGTTAAGTGAAGGCACAATAATGAAAATAAATAAAGAATCAAAAAAATAAAAATATAAAAATATAAAACACCAATAAATAAAGAGCACAACAAATCACCAAAAAATAAAAATTTAATAGAAAAATCAAAACAAAATGAAACAAACAAAAACAATGATTAATTATAATGTTAGTGCAAATACAAAACAAATTTCTCACATATAGGGTGACCCTTAAATAAGATAGTAATAACATAGGTGTAAAAAGTTAAGAACAATGGCATAGGGTTTCACCTAGGCTATAGGGAAATAACTATAAAAACAAGATGATAGGCATTACCACTAGGCTATAGGAGACAATGAAACAAACAAACAAAATGGGGGGAAGACAATAAAGGGAAGGGGTGACTGAACTAACTTCAGATGCACTAGTCAAGTAGAAACTTCCTATATGGTTCTATGGATACAATATCTAACATGAACTTTAGGCCGAATTTAGTTCTCCCAAGATATATGATAGAAAAAAAAATTTGATAAGGAAAACAAGATTGTGTTGTATAGTAATATGGGAATGGTCTCTCAAAACTATGAGACTTTTTGAAATAGAGAATACTTGAAAAAAGGTGAGAGCATAATATAAAACCTAGGCATCATTAATGTATCAAATTTGAATACATAATGTTCATAATATAAACTTTAAAAATCAAAAGAGTGTAAGGCTAAGTAAATTAAGGATGGAAACTAAAGGACAAGTGGTTATTTTTGAAATAGCTAAGAGTCATAGAATCCTTAAGGAAAAGAAATGATCAAAAATAAATGAAAATACAATCAAGATAAACTCGGATACCCCATGTATTTAAGTATTGCCTACATAGTCCATGTGGACCTCAGGCTGATGTAGTTCTCATAGAAATGGGAGTAAAAATACCAAGGTGGTATTAGAAATAAACTGAACAAACAAGATGGCCCATCCTAAAAATTTTGAGGTCTTTATATATTGCATGGAAATTCTAAGCAAATTTTCATGTTTTTGAGATTTTTAGGATTTCTAATATCTTTTACAAATGTTTTTGAAATTTTTTATGCATCTCAAATTGATCAAGAATGATAAGACTCAAAATAATCTAACTCATAAAATAATGAGAGTGTGTCTTAGGTTGCTCGCAAAATGATGAAAGCATTCAACTTAAAAATTCTCTCAAAATGGCAAGAGCATGGATAAGGGGTGACTAAGATAATGTCAACATGAATTAAGAACTCCCTACATAGTCCCATTAGGACCTCAAGTCATTTTAGTTCTACCTCCATAGCATAGGAATCCAAATAAGTAGTAGTAAGTTCACAAATTTTAGGCAAATCACATGGTATAAAAATAGTAATGGAAATGTGATATGAAATTTCATGGTAAAGGCATTCCTGTGAATTTTCCGATTGGCATTTATAATTAAGAAACAATGACATAGGTTAATGATATTAATTTTTATAAAGGTGGTTATAATAAGTGGTACTCATAATGAAATAAAATAATAAATGAAGGATGAAGCTACTAAACCACTGTCATACTAGTTTGATATACTACCTCTACCTAGAATACTATATTAACTACTAAAACATGGTTGAAATCCCCTTGTTGAAGGTGTCTATAAAACCAATGGAACAAAATCAAGGCTAAATGGGTTAGGAGGGAGATTAAAAACAACTTTGGTCAATAGGGAAGGTATGATATAATTGTATATGGAATGGTGAAAGGAAGATGCTAGTATGGTAAAATGTAAACAAGCCTAATAGAAAATACTTCATGTTTCTCAAGTCAAATAATGCTTGAGGTGTATGACATTCATCAGCTCATTGATTTTAGCCCCATCTAGTTTAGCGAGCCTATATGCTCCAAAACCATAGTTAGCAATAATGACATATGGGCTAATCTAATTGGATTTGAAATTGCCCTTATTCTCAACCATGGTTTGATTTGAGAACAAAATCACCAAGATTAAACTCTATATGTTTGACCTATGGTTAGAGTGTCCATAGAGTTTGTTTTGGTATGCTTGAAGGTTTTTGACAATGGCCATGAATTTTTCATCAAGTCAATCTAGCTCTTACAAGAAAGCCACTCTGTAATCATCATATAAGACATATTTTAATGAGATATGTATAGAAGGTAAATCAACCTCAATGGTAATAATGGTCTTAGTTCCATAGAGTATGGAATATGGAGTGGTTTATAATAGAGTATGATCATTAGTGCAATATGTCCAAAGGGTATGGAATATTTGGAGGTGTTAATCACAAACATCATCATTGACAAAATTTTTAAGGAAGTTGACAATGGTTTTATTTTATGCCTCTATTTGGGCATTACCTTATGGGTAATATATAGTAGAAAATTGTTGAGTGATGTTGTACTCGATATAGAGCGATTTAGCTTCCCTATTTTTAAATGATCTACCATTATCAGATATAATATCAGATAAGATACCATAGTAGCATATGAGATGATTGAAGATGAATTTGGAAATATATTTTATAGTCACATAAGTGAGAGGTATATCTTTAACCCACTTAGTGAAATATTTATAAGTAATAAGGATGTGTTTATGTCTATCAAATGAGATAGGTTTAATATTCCCAATGAGATCGAGTCCCCATGTTGCAAATGGCCATGGTGTAAGAATAAATTTTAATGTTTTAGTTGGGGCATGAGTTATATTATCATACCTTTGACACTTGTCACATCATTTAACTTAAACAACTACATTTTATTCCATAATTAACTAATAGTAACTAGTACGTAGGAGTTTTTTGGCTAGGACAACTCTAGTGGTGTGGGCTCCACACACTCTTTCATGAAATGTACATAACACTAATGTTTTGTTTTATGAATTTAAACAATGAAGTAGAGATCCATAAAATCTATAGTGGTAAAGGGTTGCTTTGAGTAAGGTATATCAAGAGGTTGGTGGGTAAAGCCATTTTTTTATTTACGTGATAACTCTAGAGGCATGATCATGAAGGTACTTAAAAAGGTATGAGTATTAAATAGAGATGGGACCAATAATACCACTAATAATTATGATGGTTTAAGATTCATGAGTAGGAGCTATAATATTTTCAATGAATAACTGATATTATTTTTCCTTGTCTATGGGGAAGATCAAATAACCAATGGTGATCATGGCATCCACTATCCTATTACTAGACCTAGGTATCTACTCAAATTATATATCAACAATCTATTATTTAAGAGTATCCACCATGGCCTTATATGGCACCAATTTTTCATCTTTGGTTTGAAAGTGGTTTGTAACCTAATTTATGATTAATTAAGAATCACCATAAATCATTAGATGTTGAACATTCCATTGTAATGCTTCACAAAGCCCTAAAATAAGTGCTTCATATTCCACCTTATTATTAGTAAAATGAAATATGATATGAAATGATTTTGGAATAAGATCCCCTTATGGTGTAATAAATAATAGGCCTACCCCTAATCCATGTGATGTAAATGATCCATAAAAATATATCTTCTAGTGATACTTCTTAGGAGGTGATTATATGATGGTTATGATGAAATAATTTATGAATTAAAATTTTAAGGGTTTGATATCTACAAGGGGAGCTTTATCAAGTTGATCTATAAATACTTGTCTTTTTATGGCCTTCTGGTTGAGATACTCGATCTCTAACTTTCTCAAATTCATGATTCATTTAGCCATGTGGCCTTGCAAAGTTGTCTTGGACAATACATAATTTAGAGGATCTACTTTGTAAATAAATATGATCTTGTTGTTAATCATGTAATGTTATAACTTTTGGGATATAAATACCATAGCTAAACAAAAAATTTCTATTGGTGTAAAATTTTATTCATACATGACTAGTGTATGGATTAAAAAGTATATGGAATTATCTTTTCCATTGTCATCATACTAAGTGAGAAGTGCACCCATGGATTTATCTATGGTTGATAGGTAAAATAGGAATGGATTTCCTAGCATTGGTGATAAAAAAAATAGGTGGATTGGTAAGATATTCCTTCATATGTTGAAAGACTTTCTATCATTCTTCATCTCAATGAAATGTGACACCTTTCTTTAGTGAGTGCAGGGATGGAATTTATTGGCTAATTATGAGATGAATCACTTGATAGATTGAATCTTATTGAATCTTTCCCTAAAAAATATGGAATTACTAAAAAGTAGAGGGTGTTGACATCTTAATAATGGCTTGCACTTTGACAAGATAAACTTCAATGCCTCTATGAGAGATAACCAAGGTTGAATGTTTTCTTGAAGTGAGACCAAAAATAATTCTTCATTAAGGTTGTCTGATTTTGTATTCATGAAGCCTATCAAATATTCTTCATAGTACAACTAAATGATTGATATAGGTTTTTGATTTACCTAATATGTCATCAACATAGTCTTGAATAATGTCATGCATCATATCATGATATTTGATGGTTATTTCCCTTTGGTATGTGGCCTTAGAATTCTTGAGACCAAATGACATAACCTAATAATAAAACATTTCCCAATGGGAGGTGAACATTGTTTTATTTTGGTATTCTAGTGTTATCCTAATCTAATTATACCCTAGATATCAATCCATAAGTGAAAGCATTTCATACCCTACTATGGATTCAACTATCATGTCAATATTTAATAGAGGAAATTCATCTTTATGGTAGTCCTTATTTATATCTTTGAAATCAATTAAAATTTTGATTCCTTTTGGCTTCTTACTAACATGCACAAGATTTGAGATCCACTCTGAATAGTCAATTGATAGGATGCATCTTTGTTGTAAGAGTTTTTACAACTCTTTTTTTACCAATATAATGATATGAGGATTCATCTTACATAATATTTGATTCACAAGTTTGGCATCAGGATGTAAAATAAGGTGGTGTATAGCCAAAGTGGGGTCCAAACCTAACATGTTTGAATAGGCCCAAGAAAATATGTCAATAAATTCCCTTATAAGGGATATAAAGATTTTACATTCCTCCTTAGTGAGGGATGAACCTAATTTGATCTATTTTGGGTCATTTAGAGTCCCGATGTTGACCTTTGTAGTATCTTCTATGAGGAGAGTCGATACATATTATAGAATGGTTGGTAATGATGTGAATTACCCTATAATTATAAAGTCTTCTTGTTATAATGGTTCTTCAAGATCTCCTAAACAATATGAATTTGAATCACCTAATGGAAATGATGGCCATGCCACAAATACCATAGGAAATTCCTATGAATTTTGATCAAAGACATGTTGTTATATTGAATTGAACATGGACCCAAAGGAAAGTTTATCATTAGTGGTCTCCTAAGATTCATTAAAGGAAAGGTGAACACCCCCATCTAATGGCACCTGAAATAGGTTTTCATTAAAATATTGGTATTTCTCGTTACTTTTACCCTAGTCCAAAAGTTACTTAAAGAGGTTTTCACTTTGGTACCACAATGTTTTATTATTTTACTTTTGGCTAAGGGTGTTCACCCCTTATCTAATTTAAAAACTAGGATCCAGTTTTATACATATCCCTTGTTTGTGGTCTCCCATTAGAACATTGTCTCTTAGGCCTAAAAATTTCAAAAGGCCTCATTATTTTCAAACTGATCTACAAGAACTATGGATTCTTGTTGGTCCTAAGCTAAAAGTTGAGGGTGATGCACAAGAAGTGAGTTGTGTCAGATAACTAGTGTAATGGTACAAATGGTATGTGTGTTAGATAGGTTAGTATTGGCAATGTCTTCATAAAAACTATGATAAAATTCTAATTTTTTATTGACATCATTATCACTTCATTGGCATTAGAACATGAATAAGCTACATGGAGTCACCCCCAAGTAGTTTAAATATAGGACCATAAGTTCCTTTATATTGAGTTGTATAAATTGGCTCAAGAGTACCTTGCTGATTTGTTTTGAGGCCTCCACCTTCATAAGATTTGTTATCCATAATCCTATTAGGAAAGTGATATTTGGAATTTTTGTATCAATCAGCCAACTTGTTGTTGTATAACTAGGATTCATTATTAGCAAGCAAGTCCTCTTTATGTCCAATGGCTGATGTGAAAATGATAGGAATTGGACTATGAATTTTACCTTTTCCTTTTTGGTACCATTCCATGCAAGGTGTCCTATCTTTAGGTATTGCATAAGACTTGGGGTTCTATGGACACTTGCCAATGTGAAATGTGTCATTGGTCAAATACTTTCCTAGGTCATTGGCTAAGATGGTAAAATGATTATACTTTTAAAGAGGAGGTATATGTGACGACTAATAAAGGATATATAGGTCTCTATAATTATCTTATGACAATTTGACAAGTATTTCTTTGTCTTTATCTTTTTAGGAATTGGATCTAGGCCAAAGCAATTGTGTAACTTTAATACTTAGCCTTTAAATATTTGTAATGTTGATAGGCCTACAAATATCCATTGATAGTGACCTCCATACCAAAGTGAGAGAACTTGAGACACTAGTGCAATGTAAAATGGATTACATGAATTTCATGTATCCAAGATCTACCTGATAGAAAATTATAAGATAAATCTAAGTCCACCACATGGAAAAGTATATCATGGGTCAAGGGCCAACTGATAACTAAGAATCTTATGGTGCCTTATGATTCTCGTTTTTCATTGTCATAGAATTTGGTAGTAATTATTTCTAGATATATATTGGCTATTGCATATTTCAAATGCTTGATGAGATTCAAAGACATAATATTTAGGCCCAATTCATTGTTTAGGAAGACACATTTGACTTTGTTACATGCTATGATAACTTTAATGTCTATGGGATTGTTATAGAGAGGGTCAATGGATGACATATCACTTTGATCAAAGGTCAAATATTGTCTTAGGGCTAGATATCCAACCAAATCTTGGAATTTATCTAGGGTTTTGTCATTGGAAACTTTGAATTAGACTAGAGGCTCTGTTAAGATGTTCTTGTGGATAATAGACATATGTAATAAATTTAAAATGGATATATATGTGGGTGTCTTTTAAATTTATTCAATAATATCATATGTATTTTAATTAACAATGGTATATGGATTGTTCCTAGCCAACATAAGGGTTGGATTCGATAACTGGGAGGATGTTGTGGGATTGAGGTGGTAATCTTAGACTACTAAGTTGTGATTTCATAACCAAGATTAGATATAAGACCACTATAACTTAACAATGATGGATATGGGCCAGATAGGATAAGTTTCAATTGTTAGTTCACTTGGTTATGGTCATGGGGCACTAGAAAGTTATCAGTATAAGATCATGAAATAGTAATCCTTGGTAGCTATTACACTTGGTTGCAGTCCCAAGTCAAGGAAGGATTACTAGCAGAGGTGGGTTAATTGGAATTACTTGGCAATGATCCTAGTCTATTAGCACTTGGTCTAGGATTAATGGTGATGGTTATAATATGAATTATAACTTTATTGTAGTCATGTACAACTACATGGTAAGTCTTTTGGTTATTAGAATCATTTTATCCTTGGTTCCTTTCATTTGGTTTACTTTTGTGTCTAATATTTTTTTATCATGTGGTTGTTGATATTTTTATTATTATTCTAGCCTTCATTTTTATTGATGTTAATTATTATTATTATTCCATAGAAAAGGGTTTTGGTAGATACCCAAATTCTTATTGGATGTAGATGCTCAATTATCCAATGAAATCTCCTAATTTTAAAGCATATCTTCAATTAGGTGTTTTATATTCACATAATGGTGTAGAATGTGTCTATGAACATGATGGTATTTACATAACTCATGCTCTTAATACCAGTCTGGATATGGAATACCCTCAAGATAGTGATTATAAATTATCCAACTAATCATATTAATTATGGTTAGCTTGTGAAATAATGCTTCTATAGGTTCACCAAGACTGCTCAAGACTCAAAGAGTGGGCCTTCTTCTTGAAGGAGTGGTTTTCAAATGTAGTGGTTATTACATTTTTGGAGTTGGTCTAGGTTATTGTGAAAGATACACTTATTGAATAGGTTGATGATGAGGAGTAAGCTACATTTGTGGCATAAGCTAAGTAGATGGTGTTTTCACCATTTGGACATGGTGTTACTCAGTTAATCCATTTACAATAACATTATTATTATGGTTGTATTGCTTGGATTTCTCATAGTTACTATCCTAGGCTAGTGTTGATGTTTGTGTTTAGATTTGGTTATGGTTCTGACTTGGGCCTACACCTTAGTTTTGGTTTTCATTTTGGTTTTAGGAGGTTATATTGATAATCCCTTTTTTAATAAGGGCCTTTTAAATTTGAAAACCTTTGTCGATGATATCTTTCAAGGTATGTGGAAATTGAATATATAAATGATATGTTATCATATTGTGTAAATCTTTAGTAAACACAGTGGCTAATTATCTATCTAGTAAGTTACGAGTGAGTTAAATATCAAGTGTTATCCATATCTATAGATAAATTTCAAAAATTTCACCATATTTCTACTTGGCCTGAGTCAAATCTACCAATTAAATCTCATGTTCAATTTTATAGGATAAATGTTTCACAAATTTATCTAAGAGGTCATCAAAACTAGATATGAAATTCTTTGGTAATTTAAGGAACCACTCCAAAGCCTATTATGATACACTTAAAGTAAATAAAAGGATTTAAATATCACTATAAGACACTGGTTGACATGCAACAAATAACTCTATCAAATGTGCTTTAGGGTCTTCTTTACCCTTAATTTATAAAATTTTGGTGGTTCATAACTCAAAGGAAATGGTATCTTGATATAATCCATGTTGAATAGGTATGAACACATGTCATCTAACTTGAATTTATTGGTCTACTTCCTTGCTTGAATGGTAATAATTGTGTCCATAATTTGTTGTAGTTCTTGTGATAATAAATTGGATGGAATATTTACTTGAGGTGGTTGTTAGATGATCAAAGCTGGATTATCTTGACTAGGGTATAATAAAGGTATGGCTTGTGTATGTATCATTTGGTGAGTGAAATTACCAAGAATATGCATTTGAGGATCAGGATGTTGTTTTTGAAATTGTACACATTTTTGTGTTATATTATGGTTTAGATTCAATATATAGCCTTGTTTTTTAGGGAATTAGGGCTGAAATAAAAGGATATGGCATTATGTAAAATATTATGCATGTTGAGGTTGAGTAGCGACTTACTGTAGACTAGTCAAACCTGATGAATAATGAGAACTTATTATGGACCAAGGTCCTATCTTTATATTTATGGCATGTGATGAGTAAAAGGTAATTACTACCTAATTAGTACTTATTGGATAGTGTTACCTCTTGGTTGAACAAACACCATTTGTGAACTAGACATTAATTACATATTTTGAATTTGTCTTTAACCAATAAAAGCATGTTATTGATTAGATAATGTTTGAATTTGTAAAGGTCTGTTACTCTAAAATTGTAGAGGTGCATTTTCCATTATCTTTTGAGGTGGAAATTTTTTTTCTCCCTGTTAAGGTAGTGTAGTGTTCTACATATACTATGGTGGTAGATTAGACTATGCCTATTATTTTGTAATGTTAGTATTCACCTATTAAAGTGAAATAACATTTTTCATATATTGTTGATTCAAATCACTAGTTGTTTTATTACTTAATCCTTTTGGTTACATGCTTGATGAAGTAGATGGTTGATGATTGGAAGTAACTTGTTGTGGTTAGGACATAGGAGTTATTTCCCCTTATTTTTTTAACCACTAATGTTTTTGGATAAAGTAACTTATTTTTATGGACTATTTTTTATTATATTTAAACTACTTTGGCTTATATTAGAAGACACTTACATGTTATCCACCGTGTTTGGCACATTATTCTACATAGAAGCTGTAATCACATCTTCAATAAAGGGACAGTGTACATGTAACCAAATAATGTAATTTACACAAATTTGTCTATACCCAAATTATCTTGACCTTTCAGCTCAATTAATACTCATGTTGAAGAAGCTATCTTTATGAGTGGAGAATTTAACATGGCCATGGTATTAAAATTATGCACTAGATTTAAATATGTTTGATATGCTTGTTTCATTTGTATAAAGTGATCCTCCATGAGTAAATTTATTTTTAAAATCATATTAGGATCTTGATATGACATCAAAATGATCACTTGAGGATGGCTAGTAGAGTATTTTTCAATGGTTTGGTTTTAAGGCATGTTAAGAGGCACTCTAACTAGACTAGGTAAATTTTTATGGGGGAAGTATGATGGAAAATTGGCCCCTACCTCCATGGATCTAACTAAAATTTCATCCTTGTTTTTGATCAAGTGATAATAAAAAAATAAGGTTTATATGTTGATGGCATAGAGACATAATATAATTATTGTTTAACTTGTTCTATAACTAATGGTATAATAGAAATATATTATGCAGTTTGATATAAATCTTGATCTAAATATGGAGGTGTGTTAACCAAATAATGGGATAAAATATCTTGACTCTATTCTCCAAATTGATTAGTTTAAGGAGGATATGGATTCATCTCATAAATTACATCATCACCATAGGTGTCTTGAATAAAGTTATCATTCATAATCACGTTATCATAACCAATATTATACATGGATCCACTATGAGTATAATGATACATATCCAAATCAATGGCTAACATTATGCAAAGAAGGCCTAGAGTTATACAAACTCTTGAAAATAAGGTATAAAAGAAAAATGGTCCAAACTTGATCTATAAACTTGGTTTAGGGAGTTGTCTATTTAAAATAGGCAATGATAAACTTGGTCTAAAATGGTCTAATGTAAAACGTCTTACAAAAATGGTCAAGTGAATGGATAACTCTGAATGTCAAACTTAGGTAAAAAGTGTTTCAAACAAGTCTAATCTAAGTCTAGGAATGAAAAAGGTTGTTAGGTATTTGGGAAAAAATCATAAAGCTAGGCTAAAAATGATTATGTCTAAAAATAAAGAGGTAAGATGCTAGGTATTTTAGAAACATGACATAAATCCTAGACTTTGAAATAACACTAGGTTTGAAACAAAAGGAAATTTATAGGTCTTTTGAAAACATGTCACAAAAGATATAATTTCAAACACACTAGGTCTGAGATAAAAGGTAATTTATAGGACTTTTGGAAACATGACGCAAAAACTAGACTTGACACAAACTAGGTCTAAAAGACAAGATAATTAATCTATTTTTTTTGAAACACTTTGACTCAAACTAGGAATATAGATTTAAAAAATAAAATTAACCTTTGGAAAATGACATTATACTTTAGGAAAATGGAAGATAGACCACTTCCTAAATCTAGGCACAAAAATATGCTTTAAATCAAACAAGAAATTAGTCGAAGTTGCACAACCCAAAAGTGAGAGATAAATGTCTAAGATAAAATTAAGTGAGGCATAGGTAGAAAATAATAATTTTTTTAATATAAAATTATCAAAACCAATTTGGAACTTGATTTATAAGTCTTGTTTGTTCAAATGGTAAATAAGATAGACTAAAATAGACAACATAATGGTACTAGCCATATATCAAGAAGACACATGCGGTTTTTGAAATTGTGATTGGATACAAGGCAACAAGTTTTTAAAATAATGAAAACATCATAAAAATGATATCTTGATATAAACATATGACAAATGGTTTGTTTAAAAAAAATATAAGGAAAATATTTAGAATGAAATAGTTAACATAACGATGTCCCTTTCAAACAAGTGATACACACAAATAATTTTGACAAATGACTAAGGCAAAGTATGGTGTCAAATAGATGATATAACACCTCTTTATATAAAAGTGTTATGTGAGAATATGACTAATTTTGGATGTGGTATGAACAAAAAAATATTTTTCACTCAAGATAATGCAAGTTAAAAGGAAAAACAATAATAACAATTAAGTGTATCATCTAAATCCTAAAAATTGATAAGGTGGTTTCATACTATTAAATTCTATCTAAATCTTAAGAGGAAATTATATTTTTAATCCAAAAATTAAAATGTACATGAAAATTATGATTTTTATTCCCCCTCTTCTCTCAAGAGTTCATATAATAGCATGGAACTTTAGGTTACTCGCCCTACATTGATAGTATATATGTGACAAGTGGGGTTGTCTAAAACTATGATTTTTTCATACATTATAAATAGTCCTATATATGTGGTAATACTAGGGCATAACATGTCATTTATATATGTATTAATGAGATTTTTTTAAAAGACATTATCCTTTTCAAAAACACTACATCCATTAATTTCTTAACGTAGTGTGATGTTTGAGTTAAACCTATGTTTTGAGGTAGTCTCTTACTAACAGAGCTTGTTTAAATGCTCAAACAAGTATCCTAGTAATACAACCTTAGTTTTTATACCCATACTATGGATTGGGGTTAGAGAAATGTTTGGAGATAAATTATTAGGTCAATGCTTCCATAGAGAACCCATGGGGAGGCTATGAATTCCCACCCACAATCCAAGATTCATAAAAAGAAAAATTGTAGGACTTTAGTATCATTTTCAAATCACCCAAATCACTCATATTTTGGGGGGTGCCTTAGCAAATTTATTTCCATGCATTGGAAAAAGTGTCAAAGGTAATAAGTGAATCATTCTTTATCACCCAAGTTACCTAAAGGGTATAGAGGAGAGTATACATGCTACACTTGGATTGTAAAACAAACATGCAAAAATAATCATAAAAATAAAAAATATTATGAGCATTTAATTGGAGTGCAAGTTCATTTTTAGAGCACCAAAGAAAAATATGTCGTGAAGTTTATCCCCATGGAGTTGTTTGATAAACATAAAAAAATGACTTAAGTAAAATATTTTAAAACACCAAATATAAATGTGAGTTTGAATCTTAGATTGTCAAAACTGTATATTCTTGGTCTTTAGGTCCTGCAAAAGATGTTAGGGGGTATTTACGCTTATAATCTAAAATCAAGTGAGTAAATGACTTTTGGAATTTAACTCTTAGGTTTCAAATTTGTTAACATAATGAAAAATCATAGATAAATAGAGAAATATTGTAACTTTTCCTACAAAACCATAACTAGTTAGCGCAAAACTAAAAGTTGCTCTAGAACAAAGTGTTAGTGTAAAATTTCAACTCTTCATTGAAAAATCAATATTTTACAATGAAATACCTCTATTCTATAGTGTAATATTTTAACTTACTAAAAAACATAGGGTTATCTCAAAATCATTATTATTTAATGTAAAACTATGATTATATGAGCAATATCATGATTACACAATCGATACCATGTCTCTCAATGGAAATATCATAGATTTTAGGTATAATATCATATATTTGGGGATAATATTGCATATTTATAGATAAGAAAATAAATATAAATACAATACCATAACTTGTCATGTAAATCACTACTTATCAAATCAAAAATGCAACTTATTAAGATAATATCACCACTTATCAAGGAAAAGTTACAAATAAAATATCATGAATTTATAGTGCAATATCACCATTTAAAAATGCAATAATATGACTACAAAGAGAAAAATAAAAACTATACAAAACAAAAATGTAATTTCTTTTAAAATGTCTATGAACTTTCAATTTTAACTTTTCTAGCCAGTAAGTTAGGATTTTGACATGAAAATTATTAAAAAGATGTCCTAAAATTCCATGGGAATAACATTATGGGATGTGATTACCATCAATCATGACACAATGTGAATAATTAATCCAATATAGGGGAGATTAGTATAGTATTAGTTAAGAAAATAAACTCAAATAAACACACTAAACACTAACACCTCTAGCCTAGACACTAGGGAGAGCATAGGTAACAAACATATAATGAAAAAAAAATTATAAAAAAAACATCATTTTACCTTCCTTATAGCTCCATAATTGTTTGTTAAAGTGGCTTGCTAAACTATATGCATCGAGAAATCTTTGTCAATGAATCTCCATTTACTTCACCTTTCCTTGGCACCTTGGTTTGGCTAGTTGGCTTATGAATTTGACATGGTAAAAATAATTGAAAGACTTTCATCTATTTGAGAATAATAAATTTACACCAAAATATTTTATTGATCAATAGGTAAGGGCTTGATTTTATAGTCTCCAAAGTTAACTCTTGTTCAAGTTGAGTTAGGCTAGCCTAGGTTTAAAGATGGAATGAGTTCAAACTAACCTTAGGTGAGTTAAAGTTAACTCCACTTGAGTTAAGGATGATACGTGTAATTATGAATTTCTATTACTAGGCATGGATGTCAAAATAGATATTTTTAGATATTTGTGATAGATTGACAACTTATAAAGGTAATGACAAAGAGGCTTGATATTTTGAAATTTTGAATTTACATTTTTAGATATTCATTAATTATAAATGGATAATTTATCTAAGAATTTAATCTGGTTTAATTAAATATTTGATTTCTATTAGAATTTTATCTATTTTAAGAATTGTTCAAGTACCTTATTTAATGGGTCTATAGGCCAAACTACTAGTTGTTAGGTTATAAGGTGACTAAGGATGAATCCATGGGAGGTTATTGGTGTGTATGGTATAATACCTCAAATATGCATGCCTCAACATGATTCTAAGAATTGATGAATGATGTGTAGATAAAATTGGGATGTTTATTGATTTTTAGGCTAGATTTTCATTGTTTAGTAGAGATTAATCTAAATTCTGGTCATAAGATAGTTGTGGTTGAAATGGGGTGTCTACAACCACATCCAATAATAAGAGATAAAAAAAAACTAGCAAATGGAAAGAAGAACCAAAAATAAAAAGATAGTAAAAAAAAGAAGGAAGCAATAAATAAATAAGGCTAACCATAAAATTATAGTATTAATGCTATAAAATGAAATAGGACCTAAATGGGAAATATACACTAACTCTCAGCTTCGATTCCAAAATAGCATCAATAAGAGACTAATAAATTATTTTAATAGATCATCATTTTCCTAGGAAAGATTTGTTTAATCAGTCTCAGTGAACCATCTTTGATAATTCTTCCACCTCTAATCTCAACCTCTTTACTTCAATTATTCATCTTATTCATTTAGCTGAGGCATCAACATTTGGGTTTCCTCCCTTTTAGACAAGAAGGGGTAGAAGTGTTAAAACATGATAATGTTAGATAATCCTATTCCTAGTCAAGGAAGTTGAAAGAGATCCATCAACATCTAAACGTAGCTCTTCCTCAACAACCACAATATCCTATATTGTCTCCTTAACAAATTTTGGATCAGTGGTAAGGGAAGGATTTGAAATAGAGGACTGGGATTAAAAAATCTATGATTATGATAGATACATTAATCATCAGATGGCCCCTCTTTTATCTTTTAGACTGTTTAATATACACTAGATATATGAAAATAATAATAATTCACTTAATGACTTGCTCAGTTATAATGAAAAAATATGAAAGGTAACCCAAAATAATTAATGAAGTGAAGGAAAGCTCCTCATGAAGATTCAACCATAACTAACAAAAATGGGTTTGGACAAATCAATCAACACACAAGTTATATTTACATTGCCTCCCCTATAATTTTACTCTAATTTGATGAAAGATCGCACCTGATTTGTCAACAAAGCAATATTATCCTAATGATGACCCCATATATTATTATGTGAATTAATATAACTTAATTAATTCATTTAGGTTTATTTTTACCATTTCTAATTAATATCAATGGTGGCATGTTAGTGGTGGATTTAAGTGGGGCCACTTATTGAGGATAAATTTGTGATGTGTGAAAAGTATTAATAGTATTTGGATAAATTAAATGGGATTAGATAAGGCCAATCCTATAATCATAATTTGTAGGAAATAAAAATTGGGTATGAAAATAGGTTGATGACTTATTATCTATTTGTGTGTATCTCTTAGGATGGTCATTGGATTTTTAAAAAGAGAGTTCCAAGTTAGGCATGTCCATGGTGAGGTGTTAATGAAGCATAGATGACAAAAAGTTTTAGTAGAGTTGTTAAGGGTGACATAATTTTCTATTAATTCAATGGAGATGTAACATTTGGTAGAGCATAGGAGGCATCACAATGTAAACTTAGTGGCAACTTGATAGACAATCATGGGGACTTAGTTTAGATTTGAAATGAGCATAAAAGGTCAAGATTAGAGCCAAAACTATAGTATTTGGGTATTAATATCAATATAGAGTGTGTTTCAACCATTTTATGATGAAGGAAAATTAACTTAAATAGCTAGATTTGGCCTAGTAGAGTGTAAAAGTCTCCTAGTGAGTTAAGGAGAAGGTAGGTTGGAGTGGTATCTAGGGGACCCCATATTTAAAATTCAAATAATTCCCTCATATTATTAAACATAAAATATTTAAAGCATATATTAAAATTAAAGTGAAATTATACTTATAACCTCAAAATGACTATGATGGCTACTATCGGTTTGAAGGCATTTAAGGCCAATTTATCAAGTTGGATCAGAGAATGCAAAATAAATCCTAAAGGAACCTTATTTAAACTAAAAAATTTATATATTAATTTTAAAATATTTTAATATAAAAACTTATGTTTAGACCATGTTTGAAGGCTGTGACGTTTCCATTAATGTTTGCCAAGATATTTTATCTCTTTATGCCATTATTTACTATATCAAGTAAAGGGGCTTCTTGAAGGCTTTTAGAGAAATAAGGCAACCACCATGCCCAACCACACAAATAAAACACTAGAAAGAAACTAAAACTAATATAAAAAAATGGAAAAAAATTATAGACTCCATTAGTGAAGGTCATCCATGGGCTTGGAGTAAAATTAGGTACTACTATAGTTACTCTTCATCCACACATAGAAGTTCTCCTTTTCATTGTTTTGGGAAACATTAGTAATATTAGTAAAAATTTATATGGTTATATAGTTATTCATTTTTATTTTTAGTTATGGTCAAATCTAATGGCTATG
>JARHVA010011559.1:32500-35000 GCA_037957365.1 Torreya grandis | reverse complement strand
TCTTAGAAGTTTTATATGATGATGTATTGAGGATTATTATTTTGAAAAGGATAGTATAGTAGTGTGTAATATAGGTTGTCCAAGATTGGTCAAAATGGAAATAATTTCTTTTTTTGTTTTCCATCTTAATTTGGATTATATTATTAAAGTAGAATTTATTTTCTATAATGTTTACTAAGGAATAAATCTGCATTGCTAGCATTACAATAACACATTATTTCACCTCTTCCTATGCAGGGATTGTTATTCCAGTTGGCTCTTCCATTTGGGGAGTCTAATTTCCTATCTATATTTATTATTTGTTTAAGTGATGTATTCATCAATGGTAGCCATGAAGGGTTTAGAGTGATCCATTTTTTTGTTGATCTTAATGTAATCCTATGTCATTGTAGTTGGCATATAATTTCTGAATGCTTATTTCTAGCATTTGTACTTATAAGAAAGCACAATAGGCTCCTTGTGCATATGCCTTTGGGCTCATATTTTTATTCTTAAGTAAAGGATATCAACCATTTTTTTCATTAATGTTTTGGTTGTATTTGGAAAAAATCCCTTTTAAGGATTGATTATGTTATGTTACTAGTTATATGTTATGGTGATTCAACCATAAGTATGGTTAAGTTCAAGTTTTAGCATTCCCTCCTTTTGAAGAAGATTAACCATATGGTTTGGGCTTATGAGGCCATACTAATCATGGTTGAAATATATATGTATGGTTTAATGTTAATTGTTTATTTTAGTTATTTAATCATGTAGGTGAAATGATCATTGTGTTTACTTTTGTGTTGGTCAATGGTAGGGTGCTTGAAGCATTTAAGTTATATTTATAACCAAAAATTCAATCTTAGAAACACTTATTTCTTAATAAACTAAATGTATAGATTATTTTTATTCTATGTTTCCATTCATGTTGATAATCGACCATGTCATGCAGAAAGTGTTGTAATATTATTGTTAATGCACAATGATATGGTCATGTGAAACTTGATTTATAACGCTATTTTTTGTAGCTTATACCTCCTCATTATCTTATGAATCTAAATTAATGGATGCCTTTGGCTCCTGATACTACTCTTGATAAAAAGGAATAATAATAAAATTTATTCCATTTTTGTTAATGTTATGTCAAGGATTTGTAAACTAGTAAAGCTATGAGTCAATCATTATCATTTTAAGGTGTGAACTTAGCCATGACAATTTAGCTATGAATATGTCTTATGAGTAGTGAATGTATAAAACCATGGTCAACTAGAAGGGTAATTAATGGGTTATTATCATCTTGGATTAAATTAATTGCACCTTAATAATGATTATTATTTAACATTATGGATATGATGCTCCTTATTCAATGTATTCTATTTTGGTATATTGTTATTGGCATGAATAGTTGCCCATGTACAAGCAATCCTTTTATGGTAATTGGTTTTTCATTAATATAGCCAAAGATGGTCTAGTTTATGGAATTGTAATTAACCTAATAGTTGAACCATCCTTCAATGAATCATTAATATTTTCCCTTAAATCATTTATTGTCCTTAATTCAAGGAATTGAAATACTATTAGTGTGGGGACCCTTAGTTGGGAATTCATTAATATAATTATGATCAGATAACATAATTAATATGTGTACACTATAATAGCTCGTGTTCATCATTTACTAGGTATTAATTGCCATGGAGCCATTTTCACTTAATTTATGGTTATGTTAAGGATTTCATGACCTTTTTATGCACAGGAACTATGGCTAGGTGGATGTATAATGTCCATGTTAGTATTTAAGAATTTGGAATATCTCATGCTATGCTTATTGTTTTCTACCTATTGGACCATATGTGGTGGGATGTCATTTACAAAGTGATGGTGCATGGGTGCAATAACCCCTAATATTATGAATCTTGGAATCATGGTTTTATGGGTACAAACCTGATCTAGTTCTTGATTTTAGGAAATAAGGTTCTATGTTTTTGAATTAATATGGGTCACCTTGGTGATTGATTGATGTAGCTACTTGTAGACCCTTAAGTGTTGTAATGATGGATAGGCTAAACTTGTCTTGTTATTAACTTGGTCCCTTATTTTTGACCCATTTAACCTATTATGTTACCTCATTATTACCAAGACTCTTTATTTAATTATATCTAGGGAGATAACCACTATTATACTGAATTATAACATGTGTCATCATCCTTGTTAAGGGTACTTGTGGGCCTAAGTGAATCTTATCTCCTAGTTATTTACTAAATCATGACCATTTAGGGTTGTTATATGCTTGTAATGGGCTAAGGACCTCTATGTGGTTTAAGGGGAAATTGATTACCTTCTATGGTTCAAAGTTTATTAGTGTGGGGTTGTACACTAATACCCCTCAAATGGTGTTTCACACATTAGGAAATCCTTTTCTCAATGGAATCCTCTGGTGATGCTCATAATGGCATAAACATCTCATTAACCTAATCAATTATGGGTTGTCTACTCTTTTGGTGTATGAATATGTTGATGC
>JARHVA010011559.1:0-25000 GCA_037957365.1 Torreya grandis | reverse complement strand
GTGACTGATTTATTAATCCATGAAAAGGAGAGGCAAAGTAGTGAGTTGACTAACTAGACGGTCAAAGAAGGAGCCGCTATAGTGGATGACAACATAAAAGAGGATGTTGCCAACAAGAGTATGAGTAAGCATGAAACCTTGGAAAGGTCACCAAGTAAGGAAAAAGGTATAACATGGAATAGGTGTGCTAATGAAGAGACGGAAATAATAATGTTAGAGGATGCAATAGATAGAGAATGGTGACTATTACTAAATGCCATGAAAATGGAAGAAAATTTTGAAGCAATAAAGCATGGAACATAGGATCCTTGGTGGAGAATTAATTAATTGAATAGTTGTTTAACATTAGAACCAGGCCTAAAGGTTTTTCAAAAGAGTGAGAAACAATTAAAATTCTTTAAATCATAAATTTTTTATTCTCTATAACCTCCAAGTTGTAATGATGTATTCAATGTAGTCGATGTACCAAGAACATGATCAAATACATGTATATAAGAATGAAAGGAATGTCACTTATGTTGGAAAGGGTGTGAGGAAAGTCAATAGACCTTATATAGTGGTTATTTTTGTGTGATAGTTGATGGAAGAGTTGAAACTTGAAATAATTGTCTCTCAGGTCATGATAGGCCCTTGCTAATCATATTCTAGGGTTTCTATGCAAAGGTTTGATTTATGGATATTTTAACTAATATAAAATCCTCAAATTTTGATATTTGATAGATATTTATGTGGATTAAGTGAGTTAAGAGATTCAAAATTGTTTCTATACGTTTTCATACACACATATTAGACGGGGTGTTAGATAGGGTTTAACAGACCTAGAAGGCCTAATCTGAGGGCTAAACAGGCTTGAAAAAAAGGTATAAAGGATGAGTTTAAGCATAAATTTGTGTATACAATTAGAATAACTTATAGGTTGTTTTAATATAACTTTGGTTTATTATTAGGGTTTTCTACATTGTTTTACAATAGGAAAAGCCTAAAAAAAAGGTACAAGAAAGGAATGAAATAAAGTTAGTAGTAAAGAAAGTTACATAGATTGTCTAAATGGATTGATGATGGAAAGAGTTGTGTGGTGAAGAATTTCATATACCTGTATAAGGTCATACTTACTTAGAGTAAGTTAGTGAAGTATCAAATATGCTTAGAAGACTAAGTTGTTATGGTTACGCAAGCATACAAATTAAGAGTGATTGTAATGAAGTGTAAATGAGGTGTCTAGGGTTCAAAGGATAGAGAAAAGGGAGTTAAAAGTACTAAATACATAGGTTTTGGAAGAGAATAATAGTTTATCTTAATACCATGTTGATAGGTAAGAAGAATATTGAGAGTTTTTGATGTATCAATGGTTTGCTTTAGGTGTTAAGGTTGGTATATATAAGGTATAAATCAACTACTCTGCATCAGTCTATATGGGTAAATCATTCAAGCTTGGGCTTTACTATTGTCATAAGAATGCCTTGAGCCTTTGGGTAGATGAAATCATGAATGCTGGTGATAATCATTGCCATCCCTAGGTATGAATGTTGTAATTTACTGTTCAAAAGATTGATTATTCAATTGAGTTGTTGAAAAGAGTTCAACGATACTAGAACTAAAGTTCTAGCATGCCCTTGTAAGTTGCATGGTTGTAAATGGAGTAAGGATGTTTCTAAAGGTTTGAGTTTCTCTTGGTTGAGAGATGTTATTATAATCAAGTTTCCTTTCAGGATCCATGATGGTAAACCCTTGAGAAGGTATTTTGAACTGTTATGTGTATGTAACTATTTAATTTGTAGATCTGTATTTATGTCAGTTGGGTGGACTGATTTATGCTAGGTTAGAGATCTGAAAACATAAATAGCCTTGTAAGGCATTGCTAATATTGACTATGGTTTAGTAGGAACATTAAAAGGCTATTTCTTTCTTCTTTTGCTCATTTTATTAGTTCTCGGTGTGGATAAAACACAAGTTTACCTAGTTGCAAATTGTTGATAGTTGAGACAAGCAATTACAAATTCTTCTTGGCTTGTGTGTTACTACACCTATTGGGTTGCACCAAGTAAATAAATTACTAAGTGTTGTGTTTTAAAGCATAGGATCATTATTTTATTCCAAGTGATGGATTTTTAAGCTAAGTTTGGATTAGATTTTAGGCTAGAAACTCAATTATGGTTGGTTGAATTACAACTATGGTACCCTAGAAGCAAATAAATATTATGTGATATAATACCAAAGTACAAAAATTAGTCATATATTCATCTAAATTTTGGGCTTGGGTTGCTATATGCATTTAGCCCTTTGAGTGAGTGAAGGATCTTGTATTTTTATCACTCAAGAGGCTAGAATATATTGACTGTGTATTTATGTATTTTATTCCATGATGTGGTTATTAATCATGGGTATGTATTAATCCCATGAAGAGGATATGATGCCCCTAGATATGTTTCATGTCTATGTGATGATTACTTAATTTTGGATGGATTTTTAACATCTATGAGGATGTTATGATGCTCATGGTTATATATACTTTACGTCCATGAGGATGTCTCTTGCAATTATAGCTATATTATGGTTGTGAAAAGTATGATTTCCATGACTAATGATGTAATATTCACCCAGAGCCTTGGCTGAGTGTATCCTTTCCCAAGTTTTGGTTGCTTTAAAATAAGCATTAATAGTCAACATTTGACTTGTTCACATGAGTCAATTTCATGGATACTGATAGATCTTGTTGTTGGAATTTTGAAACCATATTAGATGATCATATATGGCTTATATGGGTAGGCTACCTTATGATGATTAAGATACAATACTCCTAGGAGGTCTAAGGATGTAGCTTAAGCCTAGAGGGCCTAGATGGTGAATGTGACTAACTTGCTTGGGAAAGTGAGGAGGTTTTGGGGATCTCTTGTTGCTAGAGGATAACATTAGCCATCTAATCTATAAGACATGAATTTGATTGGTAACCTTCTAATATTCATAGATGTAGATTGATGGGCTATGTTTGGACACACCTTTCCTTAACAAAAGGTGTTGATAGATTTGGGATCCCTAAAATTGAGCATGATGTTACATGTTAGAAATTTTATGTCATATTGGATGACCTTTGGACATAGAATAAACCGATGTGGACTATGGACCCTTGTAATTCACTTTTTAGTGTGTTTAAATGTTGTGAATTAGAATACCTTGGTATAATCTACTAACATATTGAATCACAAGTGTGTGATAATATTATATTTCCCTTTGGTGCATGTAAATTATTGTTTGATGTGTCAACATTTTTACATTTACCGATTTTGTTAATCCTATAAACTTTCAACTTCTTGTTTTGTATGAATGTATCTAGTTTTTAAACCCCATATTTCCCTTAAAGATATGTATTATTTATGTATATGATTGGGAGTGTTGATGTGATCATGTACCATATTAGGATGTAAGTTTCCTTCTTGAATCAACCTCTCTTATTGGAAATCTACAAAGGTATAGTGATTGTGTTATTTAGTGTGATCCCACATCACTAATCTAACATTGAGTTTTGATGCAAGTAGGAGGTTTAAGGTGAAGAGAACATTATATCCACAATGATTAGACTGGGTTCGAGCTAGGGAGTGGAGTCTCACATAGTATGAAAACCCACTTCTCCCCTTTGCATGATGTATCCATCTGATTCATTTGGGTTATGCACCATGAGTGACAAAGTATGGTCATGGGATCTTAATGCATAATGGTTGCCTTTGGGATTTAGTGTTCTTTTAGCCACCTCTATGAAGTTGTACAAAAAACCTTGTGAAATTTGTCAATGTAGCCTTGTAAAAATATTATTTGGTCCTAAAAATTGAATTTTTATGAAAAATCAATAAGATTTAACTTGATAAAATAAAAGTATGTATTGACTTCTAAATTCAAGCATATTATTAACATCGTAATGGTTGAATTACTTGAAAATAATGTTCTGGTATGAATATTTTAGGCCGCTGACATGCATTGACTAGTAAGTCTAACCATGTTGTGTATAAGGTATTACTATATCTAATGGATTTTTTTTTGGATATATATATATATATATATAATTGTTTAAGCCTCACAAAAATACCTATGATTTTATTAATTTTATGTATTTTATTATTCTTCCATAAGGTAAGTGCTATGAGATGGCGGGATTGTAATCTGCGTAACCATCATGTGAGCTCAAAAATTTATAGAGGACATGCTAAAAAATATTGGGGTTGGAAGTATATGTTTGGTGTGGGTTCTTTGGTGTTTGAGGTGGTTGGTGTGGGATGTTGTACTAACCCACAAATGGTAAATGGTGAAATATAAGTAATAATGGTTTGATGGATCTATATTCTTGGCAACCTCATGTAATGAATGTTTTCAATAAGGTATACTTGAGCAATATGCATTGTGGAAACCATAGTGATATGGTTATTGTTGTTGTTTTTTAATTCTAGAATGAATGAAATAGGTACATGTGAAGCATAATTTAGGTAGTAAAAATGCCACATACTTATATAAATATTGTGTTGTTTAGCATTTTACAAAACTATATAAGTTTTTTTTTTTTTTTTTTTTTTTTTTTTTAAATTATTTTTTTGTGTGTGTTTGTTGTAGGAAGACAACACCTCAAATCCATGGATTTTGTGAAAATCCATTGGATTTATTTTGGGCAACTACTATTGAAGTTGTTAATTTTATGATAGTAATTCCTTTTAGTGAGGAAAATTTTGGTCCTGTATTCATGGCTGGGATGGAATTCCTGTTTATGTATTATAAATAGTTGCGAGTTGCTGGTTCAAAGAGTGTTGAAAAACTCATTTGTTGATTGAATATTAGAATATATATTAAATAATTATAACCTTTGATGCATGTTTTTAATTGCATTAACTAATTTTCAGCTATAGGGGTGGCCAGAAATTAGGTATTGATCAATGGTACTACACCGAGATCAATGGTTTGTTGATAAACATGCCATGATATTGGCAAGGTTAAGCTAGAAAAACTTATTGCTAGAAGTTTTAAAGTTTTTTGAGTGAAATCATGGCCGTGTAAGGCATGATATCTAGAATTTTATTACATTCGAGTTTCATTACTAAAAAATTCTATGGTTGGTTTAGGTGTGTGCAACACCCCATTTTTCTTAGTTTAGATTTATAAAAGAAAACCTAGTTAAGAGGATAGTTTTCTAACCTAGTTTAATGAAGGACATGGTTGTCCAAGAGATATCCTATGCATTCTAGTAAGTTCATGTTATGTGTTCACTCATGATGTGAGTTTATTAGTCTTCTTGTTATACGAAAAAGGTAAGTGCATGAGAATATTCCATGTCTTAATAATAGACTACACAATCACGTAGTATACATGATTTTTATTTTAGATGATAATTGATAATGTTACCAATCTATTTATTTATATACTTGAGTTATTTATTTATTCTTATAATGTGTCTATATTTTTGGAAAGAGTGATAAAGTCTATTTTCATTATAGCCCATTTCTTGGTTATGGATTTGTTATTAGGATGGATCCTCCTTAAGGAAGGGAGGATATCAGAACCCTCCCTGTTTGCACCCTCCTCATGACCAAATTGATGGTCTCAAAATGTGTTTTTTTAATTGTCAATCGAGGATTGACTAATATCCCTTATGAATTTAATGACATCTCTCTCTCTCTCTCTCTCTCTCTCTCTCTGTGTGTGTGTGTGTGTGTGTGTGTGTGTGTGTGTGTGTGTGTGTGTGTGTGTGTGTGTGTGTGTGTGTGTGTGTGTGTGTGTGTGTGTGTGTGTGTGTGTGTGTGTGTGTGTGTGTGTGTATCCTCCTTAAGGAGGGAAGGATATCAGAACCCTCCCAATTTGCACCCTCCTCATGACAAAATTGATGGTCTCAAAATGTGTTTTTTTAATTATCAATCGAGGATTGACTAATATCCCTTATGAATTTAATGACATATCTCTCTCTTTGTGTGTGTGTGTGTGTGTGTGTGTGTGTGTGTGTGTGTGTGTGTGTGTGTGTGTGTGTGTGTGTGTGTGTGTATTTATATGGTGTATGAATTATGTGGTAGAGGTGAGCTTAAGAAAATAAAGCAATTAAAACCTCATACCTTTTTTCCCCTAACTGCCAATCTTGTGAGAAAATTATATACTTAGGTTTATAAATTAATAGTAAATGCATGTTGTAAACTATGTTTTACCCCTTATTGAAAATTTTTATGTGGGGTAGAACATTATCTTTAACAATGGATTTGTGGAAAATTTGAAATCTATCTTAGAGCTAATTCATTAAACCTAGGGTTCACTCTTTTCTTAGCCATCATTTTATTCATTGACTTCATGGAGAAGATGGGAGAAGAGAGGAATGGTGATGATGAATATCTTGGAGAAAGCAAAGAGTTTAGAGACATGTGTTCAACCATTGATGAAAAGGGAGAATGAAGGAAGAGAAGAGTGAGGCAAGTCAGAGGGATAAGTAAAGGATTCTAGATGTGCCTAGGTTTTAGCCCTGTGAGGGTAATATGAAAGAATGGAGATGTTGTTACTATCATTATGGTGCCACTTCTAGGAGGATTTAAACCCTATTTTTTTACATCCTAGGCATGTGGATTCTTTCCTTGTTAAATTATGTTAAATGAATTTTATTTTAATTTTATCAAGCCCCTTTGAGATTCCTATTGGGAGATATGTCCAATTTGGTATGATTTATCATACCCACATGGATCTATGTTATGGCCAGGTACAGGAGGGCTTGTATGGGTGAAATTACATGAAATACTCTTCTTGTGTTTTGGGTTTCTTAAATGACTTGGCTAGTTGCTCAAATTGATTAAACTAAATTATTTTATTGCTTTAATTTTAATGATGTTTGGATTATTATATATCTGGGAATTTTTAATTATTGCATAATTATAGCTGAGGGTTGAATTGTAAAATCTATAGGTATTTGTATATATGTTGTTGGTATAACAAACCTCCCAAAATCTAGACATTGCTACTTAGAAAGAACACTACTATGGTTAATTAGTAATTTGGTAATATACATTTCCTTATCGAATATCCTTCTTGAGCATAAAACTCAGTGGTTATAATTACATTTGGTTTCTTGGCACTTGGTGATTTCTTGGTTGTAGCCTCCATTGAACAAGACCTTTTCATATGTCTCCACATGGAATACTACAGCCTCTTGGCATAGACTTCCCTTTCTAAAATAATGTTATTCATGTATTTCTTTTCTGAGTTATGTTATTCCTTGTATGACAATATTGTGGCTTTAATTACCAACTAAGGGAAGATAAAACCATAAATTAACATACAAGTTGATTTACTTGTTGTACATCCATAACATGCTTATGTGACCTTAGTACATGTTGCTTGCCTATTTGTATAATTACTTGTTGAACTTACTGTTAATATGATTTGTATGGTTGAGTAAGTAATATGGGAAAGTGGAAAAGTTGTGTGTAGTCATTTAGTTGTGTTTTTGATTGTAAGACACATTTGATGTTCTGTAGATGTTCTGAAATTGATTTTCTTGTATCCATATTCATATTAATTAATTTCATATTTAAATTTTAGAAATGATGTAAAAGATAATATATTCTTGTAATGGTAACGGTCACATTAAGATTTTCCTTGCTCATATGGCTTTCATTTGATAATAGCTTACTTTCGGTGGTGGCTAGAAAATGTTTAAAAGTTTATATTAAGTGATAATCAGCTGCCGTACACTTTTAATTGCATTATTCTACCTTAGATGATTGATCTCACATGAGGGAAAATGAATTTTGATTAGTTATGAAAATACGATAATTGAAACTCTATTTGTGATGTTATAGCCATTCATATGCCTATTATGTATATGATGATTCTTATCTTACAAAATATATTTGGGGTTAAGTTTTTTATTTACATAGAAGTTTTATATGATAGTGTATTGAGGATTTTGTTTTTGAAAATGATCGTACAATAGTATGTAATATGGGATATTCAAGATTGGTCAAAATGGAATTATGTTCTTTTGTTATTTTCCCTCTTGATTGGGCTTATATTATTAAAATATAATTTATTTTATAGAATGTTTACTAAGGAATAAATTCACATTTATATCATTATGTTGACACATTATTTAACCTCTTTTAGTGCAAGGATTGTTATGCCAATTGGCTCTTACATTTGAGAAGTCTAATTTTCTATCTATCTTTATTCTTTGTTTAAGTTACGTATTCATCAATGATATCCATGAAGGGTTTAGAGTGATCTAGTTGTTGGTTGATCTTAATGTAATTCTATGTCATTGTAGTTGGCATATAATTTATTGAATGCATATTTCTAGCATTATTACTTGTAAGAAAACTCAACGGGTTCCTTGTGAATATTCCTTTGGGCTTGTATTTGTATTATTCTGTAAATTTTATCAACCATTATTTTCATTAATGTTTTGGTTGTACTTGGACAACATCCCTTTTAAGGATTGATTATGTTATGTTACTAGTTATATGTTGTGGTGATTCAACCTTAAGTATGGTTAAGTTCAAGTTTTAGCATTCCCTCGTTTTGAATAAGATTAACCATATGGTTTGGGATTATGAGGATATAATAATCATGGTTAAAATATATATATATATATATATATATATATATATATATATATATATATATATATATATATATATATATATATATATATATATATATATATATATATATATATATATATATATATATATATATATATATATATATATATATATATATATATATATATGTATATGTATGGGTTGATGTTACTTGTTTATTTTAGTTATTTAATCATGTAGGTAAAATTTTCATTGTGTTTACTTTCGTGCTGGTGAATGGTAGGGTGCTTGAAGCATTCCAGTTATATTTATAACCAAAACTTCAATCTTGGAAATGCTTATTGCTTAAAAAATTAAGTGTAAAGACTATTTTTGTTCTATGTTTCCATTCATGTTGACAATATACCATGTCATGCAAAAATTGTTGTAATCTTATTATTAGCGCACCATGACACGATCATGTGGAACTTTATTTATAATGTTATGTTCAATAGTTTATACTTCCTCATTATCTTATGAATCTAACTTAATGAATGCCTTTTGTTCATGATAACACTCTTTCTAATAAGGAATAATAATACAATGTATTCCATTTTTTTTAATGCTATGTCAAGCATTTGCAAACTGGCAAAGCTATGAGTCAATCATTATCATTTTAAGGTATGAACTTAGTCATGAAAATTTAGCTATGAATATGTCTTATGAGTAGTGAAAGAATGAAATCATGACCAACTGGCAAGGTAATTAATGGGTTAATATCATCTTGGGATTAAATGAATTGCATCTTAATAATGCTTGTTATCTAGCATTGTGGATCTGATGCTCCTTATTCAACGTATTCTAATTTGGTAAATTGTTATTGCCATGACTATTTGGCCATGTGCAAGAAATGATTTTATGATAACTGGTTATTTATTATTGTAGCTAAAGCTATTATATATTATGGCATTTGAATTAGCCTAAAATTTGAACCATATTTCAATGAATGATTACTCTTTTGGGTTAAATAATTTATTATCCTTAAGTGAAGAAGTTGAAATACTATTCATGTGGGGACCCTTAGTTGGGATTTCATTAATATAATTTTGATCAGATAACACAATTAATATGGGTACACTATAATAGTTGGTGTTAATAATGTAGAAGGTATTAATTCCTATGGATGCATCCACACTTGATTAATGGGTCTATCAAAGATGTCATGACCTTTTTATACATAGGAACTATGGCCAGGTGGATGTATAATATCCATTTTAGAATTTAGGAATTTAGAATACCTCATGCCAAGATTATTTTTTTCCACCTATTGGAATATATGTGGTGGGATGGCATTCATGAAGTGATGGTGCATGGGTGAAATAACCCCTAAGATTATGAATCATGACATCATGGTTTTATTGGTAGAACCCTGATCCGGTTCTCGATTATGAGGACATAAGGTTCTATGTTCTTGAGTTACAATGGGTCATCTTGGTGATGGATTGATGTAACTATTCATAGACCCTTGAGTGTTTTAAGGATGGATAGGCCAAGCTTGTCTTATTTTTACCTTGGTCCCCCTCTTTTAAACTTGTTGAAACTATTATATTACCTCCTTATTACTAGGACTATTTATTTAATTCTAGCCAGAGAGATAACCACTATTATGATGAATCATACCATATGTCATCATCCTTGTTAAGGTTACATGTGGTCCTAAGTGAATATTATTTCCTATTAAGGTACCAAATCATAACCATTTAGGGTGGTCAGATGCTTGTACTAGGTTGAGGATCCCTAGGTGCTTCAAGGGGAAACTGATTGGCTTCTATCGTTCAAAGGTTATTAGTGTGAGCCCACACACTAATACCCCTTGAATGGTGTTTCACACTTTACACAATCCTTTTATCAATGGAATCCTCTATGATGGTCATCATGGCATGAGCATCTAATTGAACCAATTAGTTATGATTTGTCTACTCTTCTGGTGTATGACTATGTTTATTTGTCATGCATAGTAGATTGGTGTGGTGGGTTCTTCATGTAGTTTCATCATGTACTCTATTAAAAATTCCCTATTTTTTTGGGAGTTATTTCATTTATTTATAATATAATAACAATAATGTACATAGATGGACAATAGCAAAACCAAGTCCTTATTTTCACAATAAAAAAAAGATTCACATTTCTATTATTTATGATGTTCTTTCCATAAATTCAAGTTGTTCAGTTATATATAAGTATTCCATATTTTTTATATATCTATATTTATATTTATATACTAAGGAAATATCACTATGTATAATTTTTACGATTTAAAGCTTCATAAAGAATAATTCAAATCAAAAAATCTTAACTCTTAATACCAAAAGAACCACTTATAACATTTATCATCAAAATAAAAAATTGTCCCAAATGATAATATATAAAAATGCAACTAATACGGAAATAAGAATTAATTAATCTAAAACCCTACATTTGTATTAAAAAATCACAGTAAATATTCATATGAAGCTTGTCAAATACCCATACCATAATTATGAAAATATTAACATGCATTAATATTTTGAGTATGAGGTCTCTTTAAGGTTTGTGAACAAGCATACGAGATTTCCCAATCATAAGGTACTTAGTGAAGAAAATGTTATTTATAAATCTACAAGTGTGTGCATATGAAAAAACACTCAAGGAAATATTATTTTAAAGGAAAAATCTTTTTAATTTTGTTAACCGATTAAAAAAAACACCCAGTTTACAAAATTTCATTCTATAATTATAAACATATGAAATTACATTAAAGATTTTTTTAAAAAATTTGAAACAACCTAAACTTTAAAACCACTTCACCACATATAAAATTACATTAAAGGAAAAATAATTTAGAAAATCCACAAGTATATGAAACCATCGAATCTAAAATTTACGTCACAAGTAGACCCGACATATAAATATACATTAAAAAGTCTTCTGAAGATATGAACCATATATTAATTAGATTAAAAAAGTAAATGAAAAATAATAATATTTTCCAAATTAATTTAATTAATTGAAATTCAAACATAAGAATCCCACATATATCTAATTCCTTTGGTTTCTTTGACTGAATATTTTATTAAAAAATATATATTATCGTCAACAAATTGTTTGTGAGAAATTGGTTTTACAATGGAAGTTGGTTCAAATCCTTGGATTCTACCATTAATTTACACAAAAATAATTATTCTTCCTAAAGCCTCCACCATGATTATAAAAAGATAAAGAGATATAATATCCCCCTATATTAACCTTTTTTAGTTGCCATAAATTCAACATGAGACCCATTAATCTTTATAAAAAATACATGAGAAGAAATGTAGGTGTAAATTAGATTTCCCAAAAAGAAATTGAATCCAATCTTTTTTAGGACTTTCTCAAAGAAAGTCTAAGAAACTCTATCATAAGATTTATTTACATTCCACGTAAGGATCATCCCTATATTTTTTATCTTGTCTATATAATGTGTCAAATTTATTTCCAAGGTTGATAGAAAATAACATTGAATACATTAAAAAGAAATGTGCAAAGTAACAATGTTACATCAAAAGTAATAAATCACAAATGTGCGATAAAATATGTTAAGGAAATTGTCAAATGAAAAAACTCCATATTTATTAGAAGGCTTGCAAATTAAAAATATTAAAGTGCAGTATTTAATGTAATACAAGAGAAAGAGAAATAATAATAGATTCGAGTCATAAATAAGCATCTCAAGATGAACTAGATTAAGTTTGTAAAAGAATGAGAGAGAAAAGATAAATAAATAAAGTTATATAAAAAATAAGTTACTTACACAAGTTTCATGTGTGTTTCAAATGTCCTTAATACAAATAATGGTGATACAGATGTGTGTGACAAGTGTGTAGGGAGTTACATTCACATGTAGCTTCAAGATTCCCTACAAGAAGAAAAAATATATGTGAAAATTCATAAATTTGAGATTAAAAGGATTTATTATAATAAGAAATCAACATCTAAAATGGACTTAGGATAAACTTATATTAAACTAGAATTAAAAAATATGAATCAAAATAATAATAATCCTTAATAGTCCCCCTTAAGCTTAATTTGGGGTTACAAAAGGGAAGAAAAATTTACAAATAGAGAAGGGTGTTGACATTACATAATACTATCCTTTAATATAAAGTTACTTATAAAGTAATTATAATAGTTTACCAAAAAAATGAAAAGAGAAGGTGTCACCAAGAAATTTTTATAAATAGAATCATCAACAATCTCCAAGAAGTTTCTTCAAACAAAGTGGTTAATCCACAATAGAACAATGACCAATAAGAGAGGAGATGACAATAAATTATCCAATATACTTATAAAATATACAAACTAACACCTATGTTCATTTTAATCATATTATATACCATAAAAATATGATCTACATACAAATAATATAATAAAATTACATTGATAAAAGTAAATAGAGAAAAAAAAAAAAAAAAAACTTCCATCACAAAGAACAGACTCCTATAAAAAAATAAAGTTAGTCACAAATAATTAGCTACAAACAAAGAATATTTCCTTTGCGATATAAAATCAAGAAATGCATACAAATTTTATATTTATCAAAATAGATACAAAAGAGAGGTGTCTCTTTCAAAAGATATTTAATGTGGAGAAGTTGAATAATTATCATAAGAAAACATAATATAGTCTATAGAAAATACATTATATTTACGAATCCAAACTATTTTAACTTTATAAATAGGTGTTTTAATGGTTTTTCAATATTGAAATATGTCATGAGTTGATTTACCATAAGATTTAAATGGATAAAATTTTAAATATTTATAGATATGATGTCTATGTTTGCCACAATCTTCAAAAGTTTTACTATTTTTAACCAAAAAGTGAGCATCGCAAGTATTATAATAAAAAGAATTAATAAGATAAATAGGTGCACTATAGTACAAAGTTATTTAATGAGAAATAAAAAATACTTAAATTTAATTTAAGATGCATTAAAATTGAATCCTACATGATTTACATTAGTTTTAAGCAAAATAAGATCAATAATGTAATTTTTTGTTTTTTTATAAGACCATTGGTATAATGACCCTTAGTTTTCATGATTTTAAAACTAAGGTTCAAACTATTATGTTGAAAAGTAAAACACTCTTTAGGATTAAAAAAAAAACATTAAAAGTATGTGCATTTTCAAAAGATGCAATTTGAGTGGCAACAAAGTAAATAAGAGTTTGAAATCTGTGAATTTTTATCATCATACAAGGCTTAAAAAATAATGGTTTAGTTTTTACATTCAAATTTTCTTACTAATGAAATAATCCTATTGTCATTTTCCATAATTTATTGCTTAAAATCACTATTTATCATATTTTTTGTTTTACAAAGTCACATCATTTTGAGAAAAAATATTTATACTACTATAAAAACTGATGAAATTATTTATTTATATATATAAAACAAAAATAATTTATATGAAAAAGAGATCAAATTATTTTAATAAAGAAAGAATGACCCATAAAAAAACCATGAACTAAAATTTATTGACTTTGTGAATTAGAAAAATTATATTTAACAGTCTTTTTTGAAATTACCAAATGTTTAAAAAATACAAACCATGCCACTTGTCAATGATTAAAATTAGAAAGACATCACATAGAAAAGGTTAAAGCCAAAAAAATCATGCAAGTAAGAAACTATTTTTTTTAGGTTTTTTAAATCGAATATATTTTAAAAGTAAATGATTATGAAATTCGAAAGTTTAAATATTTAATATAAAAATACTATGCAATAAAAAATTGTTTGTGTATGATAAAAATGATAATTCATGTCAATGATCAATAAAGACATTAGAATTTAAGAAAAGGTTTTTTTATTTTTTAGAAATAAATATTTTAAGACAATATAATTAAGATGTTGCTTTCCATGAATTGAAATATAAAATGTATTTCTGAAGGAAGGTACATTATAATAATAGATTGAGGAGGTATGGAAGGCGGATAATGATTCGATTCAATTTTTGGAGGGTTATAGGGAGAAGTTCATCAAGTTCTATAATAATTTGTTGAAAATGGATAGAAATTTGGTGTCACTTATGGAATAATGGAACAATTTTAAGTAGGAAGTGGATGGGTTGAGGGAAAGGATGAGGGACCTAAAAATGTTGGAAGGAAGAAAATTTGAAGGAAATCCAAAAGGGAAATAAATTCTCACCATCACCCCGAGAAGCTATAAAACCAAGAAAAGAAAATAAATGGTAAGAAAGGACAAAGACTCATTAGAACTTAAAATAAAAGTGGCAGAAGGCCATGGACCATGAACCATAAAATTGATAAGAAGAAGCACAAAGAAGAAGACAAGTGGCAATAGGAAAGAGACCCACTCCAAAAAAATATAATAGGTGTATTTGTGTTTCAATCTAATTTTGTTGGTTCTTAGTTTGATGGAACTTCACTAACTTTTTGCATCTAATAACCCTAGTTGGCCTTGTTACTTTTTGTTTTATCTTCATTTCTTTCATGCTGAACTATGATTTTTAGGTCTCTGTAAACCCCGATTTTAAACTATCAAATAAAAATAATAGATAAATACTTAATTAAAAAAATAAAAATACTTTAAATAAATATAAAAAATAATTAATAAAATAAAATGAAATACTAATTTTTAATTAAAAGAATAACAATATGCTAAAAATTAAATTAACATGAAATTCAGGACATAAAAGACATAAAGATAGAGACATTGTAATGAAATGTCATTATACAAGCATAATCAAAATTGAACAAATTGATAATTAAAAAATATAAGAGAATTAAGAAATAATTATATACCAAGTTCATGAAAGAATTAAAACAATGCCAATACACAAGGAGGGCATGATAGTTTAAAATATCAAAGAGATATGGACAAGACACCTATAAATTTAAAAAGGGCAAAATACCAAGGTGAAATTTGAAAATAAGATTAATGATGAAATGAAATGTAAAGTAAAATGACAAAGTACAACAATAAATATTAGCTTAATAAAATAGCATATACCATAAATAAGAGGCAAATATCAAAGAAGAATATTATTGGAATGCTTCAAAAGAAAAACTAAATTTGAAAGATGAAATGAGCTAGAGAAAAACTAGAACTAGATCAAAAGATCCTTTTTAGAGACCTAAAGCTCACGTTAGAAAAAAAATGCTATAAAAACTAATAAAATATTTTCTAAAAAAATGGATAAAAAAATACAAATTTAGTTTTAAGGGTCTGATCCCTTATGAAAAAACTGAACTTTTCCTCCAAAAAACATGCAAACTCAAGTTTCAATGTTAAAAAAAGACACATGCTCTGATACCATGTTAGATTATTTTTAAATATTGATATAAAATAACTTTGAATATATTTAGAAGGAATGCAAAAATAAACAATGTAACTTCAAAAATAAGAAACCACAAATGTGAGACACAATTTGTCAGGTGGAGAAACTATCAAAAAGAGAAAATGCCACATCTATTATAAGGATTGAAAAGTAAAAATATCTATGTAACATATTTAGTGTGAGAAAATGAAAGGAGAAATAATAATGTACTCAATAAACAAAAAATATATCTGAAAATAAGATAGAGAATATTTGTAGAATAATGAGAGAGGAAAGCTCAATAAATAGAACAAGAGGGAAAAATAAGTTACACAATCTTCAAGTGTGTGTAAGATGTCTCTAATACCCATAAGTGTGAGGATATGTGTGTAAAATGTGGAAGTAATGAAATTGAAAAGTAAATCCAAAATTTCCTATATGAGAATTAAAAAGGGATAACACCTCATAAAATCAAGATCAAATGAATTTATTATAATAAGAAATACATATCTAAAATAGATTTAAGATAAACTTAAATTAACTTAGATGACATAAAAAAGTTAAAACCAAAAAAATTAATCTTAAACAAAATGAATAACTCTTTGGATTGCAATCATATAATCCATAATTTTCCTATCTTGGGAAAATCCATCGAGTTATTTTGAAATAATATAAAGAATAATCATTTTCATTCTTAATGCTAAAATATTGGTGAATATTTTATATAAAATAATATAAAAAATTATTGGTCTAAAATATTTTAAATAATTAATTATGTTTGAAATCAACATAATAAATGTATTGTTTGTTTTCCTTAATTAATGCATTGTTTGTTTTCCTTAAAATCTTACTGAGACCATAAATTAATGCACTGCTACAACAACATCAACATGATTTATTTACTGAAAATGATATAAGAATGTATGGGGAAATCCATATGGTCATAAAAATTTATCTCTACCTATAAAAGTATGATGAACTTAACTTGATCAATTGAATTTGTGTTGATAAGAGGTTGTATGTCGCTTTGTCAAAGATAGACGGAATGGAATTTATAATGTTGCTTTCAAGTTTTGGATTGTTTTCAACTTTTCTAATTAGGAGATTATTAAAGAAGAGGATAATTTACCCTATAATTATTTTGTTATTTTAGCTTATACCTCCCTCAATTAAGGATATATATATATATATATATATATATATATATATATATATATATATATATATATATATATATATATATATGTTTCATAATACTTAATTATAGCCACAAGGCTTTATAATTTTTGTTTCCAAAATGTTTCCTCATTAATTATTAATAATTGTAATTTAATAGTAATAATTCTTTCTTTGTTAACTCTTTATTCATTCCAAAAATTTGAATAAATATCTCTAATTTATCAAGTCCCTCAATAATCCACTTATTTTTTAGAAATATATTGAAAAAAAGTTTGCCTATTCCATTTTCAGAGTTCTGCCTTAACATTCATTAATTATATAAATATCTAAAACATGGCTGATGATTTAACATATAAACATACACAATTCATTTATTCTCTCTTTTAGATCCAAGTGGGAAAGTCACATATTTTCAAACCTAAAAGGACTCTTATTTTTCTTAGTTTATTTTTCCAAATTAAATAAAAGTGGATTATAGGTTGAGCCATTGGTAAAGAAGGCAAACATTAGGTTTCAGAGATATACCAATCGAATGAAATTATGGACCTATATAGTCTAACCTATATTATATTATATTGTACCACATTCTTATATTCTTAAGAGTTATCCTTGAACCCCTTAGCTCTATATCCAATAAACCACATTCTAAAATAAAGCTAGAGAAATCTTCCATGTGATTTTTAGAATATTGAACGCTCCCTTTCTTTTTCATAGGTTAAAGAGGCATATTAAAATCTATTACAAACAACTATTTAAATTATTCATAGTTGTTCCTAAATTAAATTAAGTCCTTCCAAAGGTCTCTCTTACTATAATAGAAGTCAGGAGCAAAAATATTCGATAATATCAAAAAATTGTTGTGTCATTTGTTAGTGAACGAGATAGCTAAATGGTGGATATTTTTAATAAAAAATTCCCCCTCTATAATTTTTCCATCCCATAGGGTAACTCAATCTCTAAAATTTCATATAAATCTACCATTAAAAAAATCCTTATTCCACATATTATTCAAAAAAATAACAAAACTCCTTATCAATATTTTAGCTATTTGAAGGCAAATAAAAATTGGTCTATGCTCCTTTCTATTTTTTTTAAAAATTATATATATTTTTAGACAACTTATCCCTTTTATATTCCATAATATAAACCTTATTTTTAAAATTTAGTTGATGATTTGGTATATTAATAACATTATTAATTAGTTGATTTTAGTTTGTCTGTTTCAAGAATTATAATCCCATAAGATTTGTTACTATCCATGTTATTCCAAGTCATTAAATCTTATGATATAGGATGTCATTGAGAACCTCCATTGGTATTTAATAGCTTGTGTATATTCACATAGTATGAGAGACATAATATAATAGTGTGTGATTTAGAGAATAATTTTTTTTTATGTATTTTATTGCATAATTGCCTGAGTTAATTTTATGCATAACTTTGTCCACTTTCCAACATTGTGGTGTCAGAGCTTGCTGCAGTTCAATGGAGTCCTGAGTATTCTGAGGGGCAGCTATTTTTTTATTTGCCCCGAGTCATGGTAGTCTAGTTTGCAAGGTTTACGCTGTAATTCTTTATTCTAGGAAATCGTGGGTCATATGTTAAGGTGTTTGGCAACTATATCATTGTCATCAATAATAACTGATCTGGTTTGAATGTTACCTGCTGTAGAGACTGATTAATGCATAGGATCACGCTATAAAATAAATTTGGGCGAGTATTTTTGTGCATATACAACTGTGCTATTTCAATCTATCGACTGGATATTGTGATAACTGTGCGTCTAAGTCTACCAATGTCATATGATCTACAAAAGTCATTGAATTGTCCACCATTTTGCAAAATTAGTGATTCCATTCTGATCTTTGGCATATACTCCAGCTAAGCAGCTCTCTTATTTTAATCTGTTGTGCATCCCATCTTCACATCCACCTGGGCTCGTTAACTCTACTGCTCCATTCATCCAATTATTCTCTCATAGAATTGTACCTGCATTGCAAAATTAATTTGGTGCCAACACATTTTATCTTTAAATGTCTCACTGCCAGCCCATGCTACATCATCCTCCACTCAACGATTAGAAATATGTTTTGAAATATCATTTCAGCCATGAAAACGTGGATGATCTGTGTAATTTTCCATGGCCTACTATTTTTGATCCACAAGGAATATTCCTCCATGCATTCAACTTCAGTCTCCATCTAAATTGCATATTAATTTTTGAAGTTTATATATTATAATAAGGTCAATTCGTTTGCCTCCTATAGTGTTTACTAAAATATTTGGTTAGGTGGCATTTGGTGCTATATTAATATTGTTTATTATTCTTTAGAATTGGTTTGTTAAAACTGAGCCAAGTTTTATAATTTTCTACCTTACATTAAATGTCTACGGTGTTTAGTGAGTCGAGATATATTAATAGTCACATTATCTTTATTTATTTACTGTTAATCATATTCTGTCATAAAATAGTGTCGTTTGTTGTCAAAAGTCATATTTTCAGTCTTAGTTAAAATGTGAATATGTCAAGTCAGTTAAAGTATAAATTGTCAAAATTCATTAAAAAAAATCAAAACTATTCAAATATGTAATATCATTTGTACATGATGTCCAATGAGCTTCATCGTTATATTTGTTAAGTAAGTAACAAAAATTAGATGTTGAAGGATACACGGAGGTTGGAGGATAATTGGCATCCTTTTATGAGTCACCTACGATGGGGTCGCATCATTACTATGGTGAATTTTTGTGTGGTGTGTTAGTTTCAACATAGTTATGTTTTTCTCTTTTTTTAGTGTGGTGTGCTCTATGCCAAATCAACTATGCTAAGGATAATCATCAATGGTAGTAGTGAATATCTATGTTGTGAAAGATTGAGTGGTAACAATCATGTACATAGGCTACAAGAGGTGATGAGGACTTACTACTCATTTTTTTGTTTTTCTACATTTTATGTTTTTTCAATAAAAATACTCAGCATTATTTTCCAATTTGGTACCTCTAGATGAAGAACATTGTGGAGAGCAAAAGCACTAAAGTAGCGCTTCATTATTGGAAAGGGGTTTGTGTAAATCTGAGAAACCACTGAAGTGGTCGAAACCTCTTGCTACCTCCAACTTCATGGTCAACCTATAGTAGAAAACCATATGGGTTTATGGCAATTAAATAAACCACAGAAGGTATTAAGTAGAAAGATATACTCCTGTCACTTCCTAGTTTGTGGTAATTCTACAAGCAAAAATGAAGGTGCCACAAAGATCATGAAGCCACAAAAATGGCATGCCACCTCAACGGTGAGCAGGCTACTTAGAGAGTGTAAAGACTTTTTGTCATGTTTAAATTAAAGGGGTGCTAGGAACTAATAATGGTAAGGGGATGAATGTTAGGATTTCATATTAATAACATTATTAATTAGTTGGTTTTAGTTTATTTGTTATTAGGGACCGTATTCTTGTAAGATTTGTTCTTATTCATGTTATTCAAGATCATTACATCTTATGATATAGAATGTCATTGAGCACCTCCATGACTATTTAATAGCCTATGTATATTCGCATAATATAAAAGACATAATATAATATTGTGCCATTTTTAGAATATTTTTTATTTATGTATTTGAATGCATAATTATCCAAGTTAATTTTTTCCATGACTTTGTTTACTTTCCAACACTAAGTTCTTATATACTTTGTCTCCCATTACCTATATCTATCACTATTTCTCACTACACATTAAAAATTCAGTTTCACTCTTTCAACCACTCTTATATATGTCAAATTTTTAGAATTTAGAGTTACTATTACACATGGTTATTTAAATTAGTATTCCTTACTTGTTAAATGGGATACCTTCTATTATTCCAAAAGTTTGATCCAATGTGCATCATACCACTTACTTTACTTTCATTTATTGATTACACGATGAAATTATATGTTCACTCTCAATTTTATGACTAAGGACTTCCTTATTATACCTTTTTTTAATTTAAAGTATGGAATAAAATATAATTATTCATTAGATGAAATTATATGTTCACTCTCAATTTTATGACTAAGGACTTCCTTATTATACCTTTTTTTAATTTAAAGTATGGAATAAAATATAATTATTCATTAGTATAGTTATCCTTAAATTTTAGTTTGAATTATGCTTCTTCAAACAACATAAAGTCTTTTAATTCATTCTCTATATTTTTTTCTCTATGATTCATACTTTCTTTATGTTCCTATCTTGACCATTAAATCCTGAGGTTTTATGAATTTTTACTAGATTTTATGTATTTTTATTAAAATTTTATTGCTTTTTTTCTTTATCATATTATTATAGAAAATGCTTTATTAGAAAATGGATTCCTCTAATATTTTATTTAGAATGTTCTAGTTCATTTAAATATTTTATTTGGGATCTAATAACTCTTTTCTCTTTGTTCTTCTTTGATTTATTATCATTCTTATCTTTGTATCCTTGATATGTATTTAAAATATTCTTATCATTTTTTCACATTTACATTTTTTTACTTATACGATACAATTTTTTTTGCAAATATCCCATTTTTTGATAGCTCTAGCAATAGGTTGAGAATAAAACCCTCCTTATAGAAAGGACTTAGAAATAAAGGTGTTGCACAAAATAAATGGTCAAGACCTTGTGATTTCAGGGAAATTTTATAGATCTTATAAAGCGAGACATGTCGCAGCTAAAGGACTTACCTTTGAGGTGTTTTAAGATAACATAGAAGAAAGAACATGGAATGAAAACTAAAGGTATGAAAATTTTATAAAGATAATTTGGAGAGAGAGTAATGCACCAAATATTTTATGAGAGGAAAGGATATATTAGCAAAATTTTAGGCTAAATAACTAAAAGAATCTATTCTAAGGCCTTGGGATAAAGTGGCACTTCAAATTATGAATCACATTATGCTTGAGGGGATATTCAAATTTTTTTTCCTATCTTTTCACCTTACTTTGTCATTTTAGACACAATAAATCAGAGATTATTCCATTCTATCTTTTGATGTCCTTTTAATGTTTTGTGATTGGTGTTTAACTAAATAAATTATATCTCCCCTTTCACCAAGGTCTCATCCTCTTGCATTTTGAATAATATAAATCTCTTTTTTACAAAACTATACATATCTCAAAAATCACTTTAGTGGAATTTGGTCTAGCTAGTATAGGATATTCTAACATGGTCAAGATTGAATTAGAGAAGGTGATTTGAACCCATATATATATAATCTTTTTTTACAAAACTATACATATCTCAAAAATCACTTTAGTGGAATTTGGTCTAGCTAGTATAGGATATTCTAACATGGTCAAGATTGAATTAGAGAAGGTGATTTGAACCCATATATATATAATCTTTTTTTTACAAAACTATACATATCTCAAAAATCACTTTAGTGGAATTTGGTCTAGCTAGTATAGGATATTCTAACATGGTCAAGATTGAATTAGAGAAGGTGATTTGAACCCATATATATATATATATATATATATATATATATATATATATATATATATATATATATATATATATATATATATATATATATATGTAACCCAAAAATAAAGGAGACCTCAGGAAGAAATTTTGAGGTAAAAATGACTAAGCATGCAAAGAAAGAGCTTCTAGATGGGAAGATCAACAATGTTAAGCTTAATTCTTTTTAAATAGATAATGAACTTCCAATATTCTCTATTTACATGAATAATAAATGTGAAATGAAGAGGAATTATTCCTTTGAAGAAGATAAAATACAACATCCTTACTAAAATATGATTTCCCAAGAGAAAAATTCTATTTGACCATTGAACATAAATATTATTTATAAGGAATTTAAAAATCAATCTATCAAAACACAAACTTGCAAAAAGAAGGATTTTTTTAGGGGTAAGGATGAAAAATAATCAATAGAGAATATGCAGATTAGAATTGACTTTCTCGAGAAGGATTATAACCTACAACAAAATATCCTTCAATGGTGTATTACTAAGAAGGGGAGAATGAAGACTAGAATAAAACTCTTGCATTATCAACTAAATGAAGAATAACCCCAATCTATAAATAAACATTTGTTTAAAAAATATGAATTAAATTTACTAGGTAACATGTGTGAACTTAAGAAGGAAATGAACATCCTATAAGAAAATGGGATAGATAAAAAGGGATCAAAAGTTTCTTAAGGAAAATATAGTAAAGGTCTTTCAATTAAGCAGAAAAACAATCAAAATTTGTGATACTTTTATATTCATGATTTAGGAAGTATTAATAAAATTAAAAATAGTAATCTAGAGGAAAGACCAGGGGAAAAAAGATCCATAATCTGCATACATGGTTGGAAATAATATTCTATCTCACAATTTTCATATGACATCTAAGCATGTCCATAATAAATAAGAAATAAATAAACATTGAAATTATATGAAATTAATCCCAACTCATCAAGAAATGAAATGATCATGTGTGTGTGTGTGTGTGTGTGTGTGTGTGTGTGTGTGTGTGTGTGTGTGTGTGTGTGTGTGTGTGTGTGTGTGTGTGTGTGTGTGTGTGTGTGTGTGTGTGTGTGTGTGTGTGTGTGTGTTTGTGTGTGTGTGTGTGTGTGTGTGTGTGTGTGTGTGTGTGTGTGTGTGTGTGTGTGTGTGTGTGTGTGTGTGTGTGTGTGTCTATGTATATGTATATGTATATATGTATATGTATATATTTATATGTATATATGTATATGTATATATGTTATATATACATACATATATATACATGTATATACATATATATACATACATGTATATGTATACATATACATATACGTACATATAGACACACACACACAAGAATATAATGATAATAACATAATAGCCATCAAGATAGAAAATGTGTAGGATGCCAATGGAATGATAATAACTATCACCTTTATAATCATTGCAACATCAAAATGTTCATGAAATAGTAAAATTGATATAACATATATCTCATATAAATGTCCCATAAATTCCATGAATCCTATCATGGTTACATGAATTATACATACACACGATACACTTATGCTTATAGACAATGAATCATATGTTTGACTCTAGTTCATATCCATCATAGGTACTCAACAAGCATAATATCTATACAAGGTTAAAAATATAATATCAATTTACATATATAAACATGATAACAATGAACTAGTATTTATAAATAATTAAGCATGCTATATGAAATATTTCAATATGTCCATAGCTAATCCACATGGAAAATAATTTAAAGGATATCAATTTTTTCCATTAATATTTTAAATATTGAGTCAACCACGACATAAGGAGTTATATATATCATGACCTAAATATAATACCACATAGATTATTTCATAGTTAGAAAACTAATGTCTAGGCTTGCATGTGCACACGTGCACGTGTGTGTGTGTGTGTGTGTAAACACACACACATATATGTGATAATGATAAGATAATAATGAAAGGTAACCATGTAAAACAAATATTACACAAATAATATAATTATGTGAATATCCAATCATATGGTATAACTATAGTGAAATGACATCATCCATGCCCATACTACTATAAAAGTATAGTGCAATTCTCCTAATGAATCATGAGAAGATAACCTATAATATCTAAAATTTTTTAAAGAATAAAAACACCCATATATGATTACTTTGGATTACCTTTTATATCAATGTGTAAATCAAGTAATAAAATCCATATCAAGATACACATTTGATATAACTAACATATGTTTAACTTAGGACACCAGTCTCTATCATCAAGTAAGACATAAAATACAACTTATAGTGGGATATGCTAGTGCTAACATATTTTATACCTGGGATGACATTCATTATCATCTAGTAAAACATGAAATTCAACTTGTATAATGATACCCCTTTGCTAAAATAAACATGTTTTTTTACCTAGGACTCTCACATG
>JARHVA010011558.1:0-45828 GCA_037957365.1 Torreya grandis | reverse complement strand
AGTAGAGGACATAAATTTGATAATAATAAAATATTATTCAATGGAGTAGCAAGTAGAAAATAAAGACAAAGAAGAAGAAATTAAAGTTGAAGAGGAGATAGAAGAAGCATTAGAGGATCTATAACCAACCATATCCTCACATGTAATATAAGGATTAGTACATAGAAAACCATCAATATTATGGTATTTTTAAATAGGTAAAAGGTGAAAACATTAATTTATATAAGAGGTACTCATAATTTATAGATTTAACATTTTCACCATGCAATTTAACTAATTTATTTTTATAACTAAAAAAATTCAAGTGGAAAGAACATTTCAAAAACTTATAAACATATTTCAACATGTCAAAGTGAAGCACAAGAAATGGTAGAAAATTTTAAACTAGCCATGGGAAGGAAGGCTAGGATTGTGAGGAAGCGGATGATGATGAACTAGATCTAGGAGGAAAGGGGAATGTTTAGGCCTAGATTGATCTTGGTAGTAGTCATCATCATGTCATTATCTGGCAACACAATTCTTGGGTAATTTTATCTAGAGAATAGGGAAGGATAAGACTTATACCACACTATACCCATCGGAGTTGGTGGTATTTTTGATTCTCTAAGTCAACCCCATCTAGTGTAAGGCTTATCAAGGCACTACATAAAAGTTGTGCACGTACGTGATTTTAGGCATTTAAAGTAAAATGTGTGTAGGAATTATCTATCTATGACCATGTCAATAGATAATGAAGCATAGGTCTACTCAAAAATGAAATGATAGTTTTATCCCACTAGGGGTCCTTGATGCACACCCTAGTGTAGGATCATTGCATAATTCAAGATCTGTGAAGGTTCAAGATGTAAAAACCTTAGGTTCTGAATGATCAAGCAAAGGGGATACACAAGGAGAAATTATAGATAATAAATAATATGATAAGGTTTTCCAATATTCACTGCATGATCTTATTAAAGATATTCCCTCATTCTCATTTAATACTATTTTATGACCTTATATAGGATCCTACATCTTCACCATTGAATATCATAGGGTGCAGCTTAAAGCCACGTGTTGCCTCTTTTGCCAACTCATAGCTTCAAAGGACTCTCATGCAACACCTTGGCTCAAGAGTATTTTCAAATCAAGGGAACGTGAATAAGTCCAATGCACATATAACCCATAGGAAAAGGAAGTGTACACCAAGTGTCCCATCATGCACAATAATAATGTAGCAGGATAGAAGGTAACCTATGTAATGAGCGCCAAGTGGAAACATGATATAAATAGGTAGTTGGAAGTAGTTTATCAAAGCCTAAGACATTTTTAGAATAAGTGAATGTGTAAATAGCTATCAAAAATCAAAACATAAGTACACACCATCATCTGATTGTGTCAAGAAAATCTTCCTTTCCTTTATGTACAAGTGTATCCTGACATACAACCCTACAATCAATTCTCATATCTAATTCATTCACCAGAATTCAAAAAGCATCAATGTGGAACCATAAAAGAATTAAAATGTAATATATACCACTCCAAGTGGCACATTAATGGTAAATATTCTTTGTTCATTATAAAATATTGGTTGCTCATTGTAAAAGGGCTCAAGATATTTTTTAGTAACCTGCACGCTACTCAAATTTGCCCTCCAAGAGCACTTTTGTTGGTTAAATATTGAAAATTAATGAGAATTAAGTTTAAATATATCTATTATTCTTATTATATATGTGTTATATGTGTTTTTTTGATATTTTTCTATGGGTGGTATTCACCCCTCTCATTGTTGCCCATTCATAGTACCTCAGCATGGAAATTGGTACTCACTTGCAAGTCATATCATGTGCACATTCCGATCTGTATAGACATTATCTATGGATTTATTACCATCCCCTCTCAACGTTTCACTACATTATCATGCCTCTATGAAAAATAATAATGCATGTAGAGTAACCTTGGTAGAATCTATGTGGAAACATCTTATTCTCAAAAGGATGTAGTGTATTATAGCAATAGAAGCACTAATTATATTCTTGGTGCATCACCTCTTTTATTTTTTTTAGAACTCTCCTTACCTTATCCCTCTCTTTTCTCATGAAATTTTAGGTTTAGATTAGTGTTAGATTACCTTTATTCTCTTTAAGGCATGTGTTCTGGTCTTAAACTAAGGTACACTTAGAATAGAAAGAATATGGCATACTTTGAAGGCTTGTCCCAAGGAGTGCAAGGGTTATATGCCTTGGGGATGTTCCCATAATTATGATGAGATAACCAATGCTTGCACACATAATTGAGATATAATACTTCCATTCCCATTTCTAAATATTCTTGTACCCTGTGCAAGGCATGTGTACTCAATGCCCTACCAGAAAACACCCCTACATTATATAACATCCATGGGTGCATATTTCAAACAATAATAGTTTTTCGCACATCTGATGAGGACTAGGTTAAAGAAAAAATAAATAATTGGTGTTATATTTAGATAGCAAGTATAGTGGACACCTATAAAATGCACCTGGTGACTCTAAACGTTTTTGGTTCATAAAGATCAGTATCTTAACTATATGCCAAGAAGAACAAGATCATCTACAAAAGGTATTAACTTCCATTTCATTTATCTTCTAGTGCCATCTCTAATAATTCATGTAAGGGCATATTCATCCCCTATCAGAAGGAATAATTCAAGCTAGTCATCTCATAGAGCTCAGTCTACACCTCCATTTGGAAGGTTCTCTATGCCTAAAAGAGGCCTATTTCCCATCCCATTCATGGATATACTAGGTAATCAAGTGTTTATTCCTTTAAATGGAGGTATTCCATTGGTTATTTTGTTTTATGATGACATCTTAATATCAATTCTCAAAATATTATCCTATTTCATGTGTGAGAACTTAACTTCCCCTATGGAGCACATTCAAGATATCAAGAATATCTATTTAGTGCATCATGTCACTGAGCATAATGTCATGGTTAAAATAATCATTTCTTCCTTCAAAGGAAAGGCCCTTTAGTGGTATTGAGACCTAAGGCCAAAATCTAATCATAACAGAGATAAAATTGGCAAAGAACTATGCAAGTAGTTCGAGGATTAAAGTGACCACTTGTCCCTGATAGATTAGCTCACGACCATAAATAGAGCCCCATATGAGATGATGGTTGAATTCAACTTTAGATTCCAAAGATTTTAGGATATAATTTCACCCTTGTGTAAGCCATCTCTTAACACTACATTTTTATACTTCCTAAAACCTATTGATAGTGATATAGCAATGATGATTCAGTCTATGGGGGATGCAGTCATCCTTGATGCCTATGAAGTACTGGTGCATGCAAAGAATTATTTGATCCAAGCAGGCAATATTACACTTAGACCCCCCCATGCCTATATTTACAGACCCTCTCCCTAACCAAGTAGTTGCATAGCCTATATTGGTGCATATTCCCACTATAGTGATCCCACTCACTTCATCTGCCATTCTTCCTAATAAATTGCATGAAGTAAAAACACTATTAAAAAGTTTTATAAATGATTTGGCTTCTCTCAAAAAGCAACAAGCACAATATTATAGACCTCATCAACCTTTCACTCAAAAATATTGGTCAAGCATACCTCCCTACTAAAGTGGTACATATATGCAAAAACCAACTCAAATATAATAAAATGCCTTATGCATAAAAGGGTGATGCTGGTAGCACTTCTAGATCCCTCATTCTAGTACAAAAAATTCTAGTGCAAGATTGCAAATGGTGTTTTCCATGCAGCCAAACACATGACCAATGTATGTGTGATAATATAGCCATGAACCAAGAAGTCATGATACAAAGTGTGCCTCAAATTTAAGAGCAAATGAAGATCACAACTCTTCATGAAGGAGGTATTCAGGTGCCATCTCAAACACAAGATGGGTCCGCTCTCATAAATTATCAAGAAGATGAATTTAACTATGTAAATTATAATGGTGCATTGATTAGAGGAAGCAATCTAGTCTATTTCAATACAAGGTTCAAAAGGAGAGATACAAAAGAAGCCACACAAAATTTAGTTCCCCATGTCATTTGTGATGGTGCATAGACCAAGCCACCTAGACAACCTTTGCACCCAAATAGGGCTATATAAAAGGAAGGATCATCTCAAAATTGTGCACTGATACCAGAAGAGGCTACTACCCTAAAACCATAATCTAAAGGATCTCAGGTTCCCTTTAACATAGTATAACAATAGAAGAAAATGAACCTAAATGTAACTATGTGGGACACACTATTCCATCTCAATAGAATTTGCTACAAGATGCACTGAAAGGCTTTTAGGAGTGTAAGGTACCCAAACTATCACCTACCACCCCTACAAGCTTATGCTAGCCAAAAGTAGAAGAAGTGTAGGTATGTAATATGAACAAGCTGACCCCATTCTACATCTCCTTATTCATCAACCATCATCTCATACATAACTATATGGTCAACTCAAGCACAAAAAGCTTAGTAATGCCTAATAATATCATGGATATGCTTAGAATTATATCTTCCTCTATTTCAAAAGGAATGGTCAAGCTTTATGGCATAACATTTAAAATTTTAGGTGTCATCAAAATTTAAATCTAACAGTGCATGTATGCCCAATCCTTTCTATTATGTAGGACATCATAGTTATTGACCTGCCTCCCTACTTTACCATTTGCCTCTCTTGAGACTTCATGGAAAATATGGGAATATATTTGTCTTCAAATTGGTCACATATATTTCTTATAACTAGATATAGGACCAAAGTGATGATCAAGATAGAGCCTATCTTCAAAATCCATGTTGAGCCATACTCACTGATGCAGAGATCAATTCACATTATCTTCTTCTCATTCACTTTATATAGATTTCCAACCTAGTAATGCCATATTCACCTTTTATGATATTGAAGGTATAGGTCAATATCACACTAGTCTTAATTATCTATACACTCCTAACATTCCATCATAAAACCTTCAATCTAATCTATCATAATCTATTCATTTGATCTCTTCAATATTCATGCAACTCTCAAAAGTTATCAATACCAATGTGACCTTGTATGGGTAATCACACCACTATGATGTTTTATATCAAATCAAAACCTTAATTTTTCTAATAACATTATTTTATAACCCTTCTCATATAATTAATTCAATCACTCTGCTCTCTTACTTCACATAAGATCATTTTGACCTCAAACCCCTACTAGCCCTGTTTAAGGGTAACTTCATTATTTTGGAATTATAATAGACTTTCATAATAAATTTAAAACATTTTTTAACATTCCTTTGGGTGTCCTATCTCCACCATTCACAATTAGATTCAACCCCACATGCAAATGTTATTTCTTCACTATCATAGTCTTTAATTAGGCCTATTTAGCCTTATGTAAAACTTACAGGTCAATATTATATGAAATAAGTAAGGTAAAAACCTAAGACCATGAAAATATCATAGAAAATGATAAATCACTACTGATAACCAAATTTGGGGCTTTTTGGCTAGTGAAATCTTCTAATACAACAAAAAACCTAATCTAGGGTTTTTAGGTCTCTACATAGACCTGAGGCTATATAAAATTACATAAAATAATCATAAATAAATTTAAATACAAAATAATTATTTTAATAGGTCTATCTAGTCATTACACAACTTTTTCATTCAATGGTCAGGGTTCTATAATCCTTATATCACTCACAAACTCAAAGTCTCAATCCTTTCTCACTGTATTCTTGCTAACTAGAATAGGGTATATCAGGGTTTCATTGTCTTGTCAATACCAATAGAATATATAACCTATCATGAGGTTTCCATCACCTTATATGAACACATTACACCCTTATCTATCACCATTTAATTCCAAACATGATACATTGCCACATAACTCAGTCAACAAAATTTTGAGTTGATAGACAATGTACTTCCAAGACTTTGGAAACCTAAATACAAGTAACAAAGGGTATTTTATTTGAAATTTATAGGATCACACACGTGTTTATACCTTATTCTTAGTTTTATTTCCATCCTCTATTCATCATGATGAGAAACAAACTTCTAAGTCTCTTTGAAGATTCAATTTCACACCTGTAGACAGGGTTTTGCCCTATATTCCTAGGTTACCCACAGTCACCAAAGTTTCAAAAAGAATCCTATGAAAAAAGGGAATTTTAATCAACTATAAACCTTATACAAATGTTACAACAATGGTATATTTATCTCTCCACAGATAAAAACTTACACACAGTCTCATTACACTTAAGAACTCACAGAACTTGAAGAACTATCTTATCATAAAACCTTGAAGGGAACAATGAATTTTAGTTAGATACCTCTTTGATCAGATTTAAAGGCAATATTATCATACATGAAATGTCTATTCAATAATAAATACTCACCAATAACACCATTACAATATTAATTATATTAACTCCCACCACTATTAACTAGTAATATAAAATCTTGCAGATGAAATAGTCATGGCAAGATAAAGTTTTTATTTGATTTTTCCTCCTATCTAACTCAAAGAACTCTATATAAAAAAATATATATTACAAACCTTATATATCCCTATACATAAATAACTATTCCTTGAACTCCTTTCCATGTAGGATTCTTGGATGAGCAACTAATTTTGGTCTCATTAATCACATAACACCATACCATGACTTGTAAGACAAAGATCCCCTTTTTACTCATAAAAATCCTAGGTACATAACCTCAAACCTCATTAATAATCATTCACATGATATAGTCCTTATAAGGGATCACAAGAATTAAATTTTTTGAATAGTACTTTTGGTGAGAAACACAAGATTTAAAAAATCTAAACAACCTAAACAACTAGTATGGATTCCAAAAGACCTATAGACACTCTAGAACACCTTCTAAACTATTCCAAACCAAAATTGACATCCTAATGACATATATAAAGGATTCCCCTACATCATACTACCAAACTATAAATTATTTCCCATGTGCTCTTTTAGGTGTACTTGGTTGATGCTCTTTGTTGATCTACCTCCACTTGTCTCTCATATATTTGTACATGCACTTTGGCCCCACATTTAGGCCTCTACTTTCTCAATTTCTTGATGGATTTACATGCACACAAAATAATGGGGTTAAAGAAAACATTTTCCTTTCTTTCTTGAACCTATTTTTAAGGTTTATTCAACCCTGCCTTATCTATAAATTATTCAAACTCTCCTTTATCTTCATATTGAAATTCTTGTGTAGGTGATTTAACATCTTATTTCCTCACCTCCTTCACCAATTTTATCTATTCTACCCATGCTTCCTTGTTTTTTACTTTCTCTTGTTCTTTACATACTTCACATTGTTGCATATTCTTAACTTGCCTCTCATACTCATTCTCTTACCTCTTAACTTCTTGATCACTATTTTATGATTTAGCCTCTTGCTTTCTTTGGACCTACTACCCACGTATCAATCCATTGTTTTCCTAGCCTTCTTCAAAAATATTTCTCAAATCACTAACCTTATTCACAGATCCTTGTACATATTCATTACTATAATTCAATGTCAAATGTTTAAACAAGCTTGTAAACAACTGGTTCATATACTCACTTTAGAAAATTGAATTGTGCCATGACTTGTCACATTATTCTTGGACTGCAACAACCTCCTTAGATTGAATGCTTGCTTCCAATTATTCTTCTTATTGTGTCAATTCCTTATGGCTTGAAATTAACACTCTTGATGCTATACCAACAACATTATCATCTACCTTATGAATTACTTCATCTATATCTTGAAAATATTCATGTACATTAGTGAAATTAGAATAATCAACACATATTTTTACCTCTTTAGATCCTTCATGTTCTCTTGGGGTCAACTCTTCATTTTGTATGTTTTCAATGAAGCTTTGAATTTTTTCACCTATCTTTGTCATGTCAACTAACTATTCACCTTCCTTAGGATAACACACATTTGTGTGTGTGTATTCACATGACCATTCATTTTCCTTGTCATCATATTTCTCAAACATTTCAATCATCTCCTCTAGCTGATGTCTCATATGAATAACTCCTTATTGGATTTTTCTATCCTCCATCTTATGCCTGAATGCACAATATACTTCTTTTATCTTAATTCTAAAATACCTCCTACATGTTTTCACCATCTCTCTCAATCTTTCTTCCATACCTATCAACTCTCTTCTCAACTCAACAATCTCTTTATCCATATCAACTTCATCTTGTACTTTCTTTTTCATCTTTTTGTGACAATCTCCTTGTATTAATCACATCAATCCCTTTCCTTTCTTTCCTTCACTCTTTCTTGATGATTTTATTTTCACACTTACATTATTGAACTCACTTGGGTCACCTCTCTTAGACTCTCACTTGGAGTCTCCTCTTGTCCTCACTTGGGACTATATACTATCCTCTTAAGCTTCATATTGAGCTTGCTTTCCTAGATCTATCAATAGTTTTCCTTGTTCTTTTCTAGCCTCTCTTGGCTTTAGGATTTTTTGAAACATAATTATTTTGTCTTCCTTCACCTTTCAAGATTCTCTATATTTTCACTTATCCTTCTTATTCACATCAATAACCAAATATAAATCACTAAAACAAATATGTATAACATTGTGTCAAATCAACAATCATACCTTATCATGAATTGTATTGTCTTCTTGCCTTCTCCTATTCTGCTCTATCTTGCACTTTTCCTCTCACATTTCCTCTTCTCCTTTATTATCCTTGAAATATTTAACAACATAAAATATTCTATATAACATATCCTTTACCTACCTGAGCACAAGATATCTTTCTTCTATGATACCAAAATGATGTAGAGCTCAATTCACACTATGTTGTTCCTATTCACTTTGTATAGATTTACAACATAGTAATGCCTTATTCACCTTTTGTGATATTAAAGGGAAAAGAAAATATCACACTAGTCTTAATTATCTATACACTCCTAACATGCCATCATAAAACCTTCAATCTAATCTATCATAATTTGTTCATTTGTTCTCTTCAATATTCATTTAACTCTCACAAGTTATCAATACCAACGTGACCTTGCATGGGTAATAAAAATAAAATTATGTTTGATATCACATCAAAACCTTCTTATATATAATAAAATTATTTTATAACCCTACTCATATAATTAATTCAATCTCTCTGCTCTCTTATTTTAGACAGGCTCCTTTTGATCTCAAACTCCTGCTAACCCTATTTAAGGGTAACTTTCTTATTTTGGAATGATAAAAAACTTTCATAATAAATTAAAAACATTTTTTAACATTCTTTGGGGTATCCTATCTCCACCATTCACCATTAGATTTAACCCCACCTGCAAACCCTATTTATTCACTATCATAGTCCTTATATTTAACATTAAGCAAAAGCTATAAGTCAATATTGTAAAAAAAAAGTAAGTTAAAAACTTGAAACCATGAAAATATATTATAAAATGATAAAAAATCATTGATAACCAAATTTGGGCCTTTTTGGCTAGTAGAATCTCCTGATACAACTGAAACCCTAATCTAGGGTTTCTAGGTCTCTACACAGACCTGAGGCTATATAAAATTGCATAAAATGATCATAATAAAATTTCAAGACAAAATAATTATTGGACTAGGTCTGTCTAGTCATTACAAAACTTTTCCATTCAATGGTCAAGGTTCCATAATCCTCAGATCACTCACAAACTCAAAGTCTCAATCCTTTCTCATTGTATTCTTGCTAACTAGAATAGGGTATAGTAGGGTTTCATTTTATTGTCAATACCAACAGACTTTATAACCTATAATGAGGTTATAATCACTTTATATGATGATATTACAGCCTTATCTATCACCATTTAATTCCAAACATGATACATTACCACGTAACATAGTCAACCAAATTTTGAGTTGATGGACTGGGTACTTTCAAGACTGTGGAAACTTGAATACAAGCAACAAAGGCTATTTCAGTTGAAATTTATAATATCACACAAAGTTTTATACCATCTTCTTAGTTAAATTTTCATAATCCATTCATCATTATGAGAAATAAACTTCTGAGTCTCTTTGAAGACTCAATTTCACTCTTATAGATAGGGTTCTGCCCTATATTCCTGGGTTACCCATAGTCACCAAAGTTTCAACAAGACTCTTATGAAAAAAAGGAATTTTAATAAAATATAAACCTTATACAATTTTTACCAATATGTTATATTTCTCTCTCCATAGATAAATACTTACACATAACTTCATTATATCTAAGAACTCACATAATTTGAAGAACTATCTTATCATAAAACCTTAAAGGGAATAATGAGTTTTAGTTGGATACCACTTTGAGCAGATGAAAAGTCAATATTCTCATACATGAAATGTATATTCAACAAGAAATAATCACCAATAAAACCATTAAAATATTCATTATATTAACTCCCATCACTATTAACTAGTATTCATAAAATCCTTTAGATGAAACAATCATGGCAAAATAAAATTTTATTTGATTTTTCCTCCTATCTATCAAGGAAATCTATATCAAAAAAAAAATTACAAACCTTATATCTCCCTATATATAAATAATTATTTCTTGAATTCCTTTCCACATAGGAGTCTTGGATGAGCAACTAATTTTGGTCTTATTAATCACATAACACCATACCATGAGACTTATAGGACAAAGATCCCCTTTTTACTTGTAAAACTCCTAAGAACATAACCTCAGACCTCATTCATCATCATTCACATGTTATAGTCCCTTAAAATAGCTCATAAGAATTCAAATTTTTGAATAGTGCTTTTGGTGGGAAACACAAGGTTTGAAAATTTGAACAACCTAAACAACTAGTATGGATTCCAAAAGACCTATAGATTCTCTATAACACCTTCTAAACTATTCCAAACCAAAAATTATATCCTAATGACATATCTAAAGGATGCCCCTACATCACTCACCCAACCCAATTGAGTAGAATATGTGATGTTCAACCTTGAGGATAATTTGAATCTCCATGAGGTCACTACATCACTTGAGGATATCCAAGATGACTTGCTAGATGAGTGGGTGTATGAGCATTGTGAGTGCGATCTATATGATAATGCAAGGATAGGACTAGGTACATATTTTATCATGGAAGATAATCTTACACTACCTTACCTCATGAAAGTGTATAAGAATCTTAAAGGTACATAGTAATTATACTTTGATTGTTCCTAAAGTAAAAATGGTATAGGAGCTAGTGTCATGTTTGTCTCCCCACAAAAGTAAAAATATATCCATGCCTTTAGATTGTAGTTCACTTGCATGAATAATGTTTCAAAATATGAGGCAATAATACATAGCCTTTAACTTGTGCATAAGAAAGGAATCAAGGCACTACAAGTGTTGGGTGATAGTAAACTGGTGGTTAACTAGGTTAGAGTGTAGAGTATAACCAAAAATGGCTTGATGAAATCATACAAGCACTAAGTATGGGATATGATTGAAGGATTTGAATAATTCAATATCATTTTGATAGAAAGAGTGAAAAATGTTTATGTAGATACACTTTTAACCGTAGGCACATAATATGGCATTCCACATGATATAATGAAGAAGTCTAAGCAGTTCATCAAACCTGTGATTAGACTAGCCATCCCCAATAATATAAAAAATTGTTAGGTGTTTGAGAGTAGTGAATAGATCATCAGTTTCATGCAAGATGAGGTAGAGTTTTGCACCATGAATCAAGTGTAGTTGCAAGCACAATATGAAGGTTAATTCATCTACTTAAAGGGAAATAAGATGCCAAAGGGGCTATTCATTATAGAAATCATATTTGATTCTAACAACCAATTCAAGGGAGAAAGGCACATCATGATGGTAAAATAGGAAATATCTATGCCAATAGATATTTTAGTAGGGAAAATCCTAAAAGTTGGAAAAGTGTGCTTCCAACAAGAAATTAAGGATTTCATTGAACTTAGAACAAGGTATGATGATATATTGACATGGAGTTATAAAGACCTAAGAGGCTTTGATCTAGGCTTAGCATAACATACAATTGAGCTTGACCTTGATGCATAACCCATGTGCTAAAAACAAAGGCCTATCAATCCAAAGCTTGAGTCGTTGATGTGAAAGAGATTTCAAATCTCATTGAATCCAATATAATACTTCAAATCAAATATTATTCATGGGTCACCAACTTATTCTCAATATATAAAAATAATGGGGAAATACATCTATGTGTGGATTTCAGGGACCTGAACAAGTATTCCCTTAAAGACCACTATCATCTCCCATAAATGGATCAAATATTATATATGGTCATAGGAATAGAAATATTTTCATTAATGGATGGTTAATTAGGATAAAACCAAATCCTTGTTCAGGAGTGCTACTATTACAAAACCATGTTCACCATTATGTGGGGAACCTTTGCATATCAACACATGCCCTCATGTTTGACAAACATAGGCATAACTTTATAGAGAGATATGAATATAGCATTCAAAGGAATCATCATCAAGATCATCTTGGTTTACTTTGATGACATAATTATTTTCTCCAAGCATGCATAAGACCATTTTCATCACCTAAAGCAAGTCTTTCAAAGGTGTCGAGAGTTTGGAATCTCTCTAAACCCTAAAAAATGCATCATCATAGTCCATGAAGGCATTTTCCTAGGGCACATTATTTCTAAATAAGGAATCATAATTTATTCATAGTGAATCAAGGATATCTTATCTCTCCCTTTCCAATCCAAAAAAATATTCCCCATAACTTCTTAGGGAGAATCAACTTTGTCAAAAGATTCATGCCAAGATTCACCATCCTAACCAAGCACCTTACTATGATACTTAATATAACTGATGCATTCAATTAGACTCATGAGGGTAAGGAAATTTTTGAGGCCATAAATAACACCATCATGTAGGCCCCCACTTTGATAAGTCCATATTACAATAAGGATTTTATAATTTATGCATTCAGTGGGGTTGAAGGCATCTCAACTATCCTTATGCAACAGAATGATGATCATTTAGAGTAGCCAATTGCCTTATTTAACCAGGTGCTAAAGAATTATGAGATGCACTATAAATTCATGGAGAAGCACACCCTCAAATTTGTGAGAACACTCAATAAGTTTAGATGCATGATCTCCAACAACAAAATCCAACTCATGATTGCACACACAAGGGTCAAAAAAATTCTGCTCAATAAGGACATCAATGAAAATGAGTTGGTTGGATAAAACAGGTGATGGAATATGATGTTGACATCCATCTCACCAAAATAGTGTGAGGGAAGGGTCTCTATGAGAAATTGGCCAAAGTAGTAAAGCTAGAGAGTGGTACAATCCTAGTGTCACATGAAGAAGAGTACACAGGCCAAGAAATTGTGCTTGACTGGATACAAGATATGAAGGCTTTATTTTATCATAATGTCTACCCTCCTAGCCTTAATAAAGCTAAGTGAAGACATTTCAAATTGTAGGCCACTCCCTGCATGCTTGTAAGTAGCACACTATTCTGAAAGGATCTCAATGAATACCTCTTAAGGTAAGTGTAATCTGAGTGATCAAGTAGAATTTTTTAAGAAGTCTATGATGGCCCTATAAGGGGTCATTATTCACATAAGACCACCATAATGAAAATCATGTGAATTGGCTATTATTGGTTGACTTCATTCAAAAATATAGACACATACATGTGAAATTAAAATAAATGCACCTTTTTCATGGGTAAGCAAATGATATCATATCTACCATTATGCCCAATACAAGCTGATCAACCTTGTATGCAATGGGGCCTAGATATTATAGGCATGATTAAATTGCCATCAAGTGATGGGAATAAATGGATTTTGATGACCACAGACTATTTCAAAATGTAGATAAATGCAATTACACTCAATGATGCTAATGAGACATCCATCCTAAACTTATATGAGGGAATTATAGCAAGATTAGATGTTCTATCCACCATCATCTTCAATAATGCATTAGATTTCCTTAGAACTATGATTAATGAATTGACTATTAATAACAACATCTACCTGATTCCCTCATCGAATTATTACCTTCAGGGTAATGGTTTAACCGATTACACAAATAAGAATATAATTTACATCATAAAGAGGACCTTAGATGATAATTCGTAAACTTGGCACACCGAGCTTAGAATCACCCTTTGAGCTGATTAAATCATGCCCAAGTGAGTATTAGGGAATTCACCTTTCATGTTAGTCTATGGAAGGGAGGAAAGATTACCCACATCCATCGAGTTGAATTCTTTGGAACTTAACATCAATTATAATTGTTGTAAAGTGATCCTCTTGAAGTAATATTAGTAGAGTTAATAGATCTCTATGAAACTAGAGTGCAAGATATGCACATCATAGAACTCCAACAGGCCCAAACCAAGAGGGTTTTTTATAAGAAAGCCACTAGTATAAATATCTAGGAAGGAGATTTAGTGCTCAAGTGGGAGGCAGATAGAACAAAATATGGAAGGCACACTAAGTTTGACGTAATATGGAGTGGTCCATATACAATAACTAACTGCAAGCAATCCAATACCTTCTAACTTACAAGATTAAATGGAGAGGAGATACCTATCCTAATCAATGGGATTCATCTTTAAAAATATCTCCATTGATCTTGTAAAAATTTTAAATAAACATATTATATGTTTTCATTTCCTTAAAGTGCTTCATGCACCTTATTTTAGAATAGTTTTAATTCCCCTAAGCATTGTGCATAGTGTTATGTTAGCTTATGTCTTTTCCTCTAAGTGCCTTTAGCATAGTTATTTATCTTTTTAGGTATGTCTTAATTTATTTATGAGATGGATACACAACTAGTGCATTCACAAACACATGAATCAAAAGTTTCAAAGACCCCATGCCCAATGGATCATCTCAAAGGCTATTGGATTCCCACTTAGTAGGAAAGCAAACCATAGAGGTCTCTAGCAGTGTTGATTTTATAAGTCACCCCTAGTTATAAAAATTATTACCATGGCACTAAAAAAGAGTTTCACACCTATGTGATCCCAAGAGTTTCAAGCAAAATATATGTAGGCATTCTCTATCTATGACTATGCAGATAGAGAATTAAGCACATGTCTACGTAGTAATGAAATGATAGTTTACACCCACTAGGGTTCCTTGATGCACACCCTAGCATAGGATCCTTCATGTCACAATTTAAGAGGCACATATGTTCAATATGTAGAGCACTAGGTTCTGAATGATCAAGTAAAGTGGATGCACAAGGAGTAATTATGGATCATTAAAAATATGTCAAGGTCTCCAATATTTATGTGTACTCTTATTTAAGATCTTCCTCATGCTCATCCAATATATTTATATGCGAGGAGAAATAATCTTACATCTATGTTATTTAATAACATAAGGCATATCCTAAATCCATACACTACCTCTTTTTCCAACTCATAGTTTCAAAGGACTCTCACATGCACCTTGGCACATGAGTATTTCAAAATAAAGGGTGTGTGCACAAGTCCAACATGCACATAACCCATAAGGAAGTAAGTGTGCACCAAGTGTCCCATCACACATAAAAATAATGTGTTAGGATAAAAGGGAACCTACATAATGAGTTCAAAGTGGTAACATGATATAAAGAGGTAGTTGGAGGTAGTTGAGAAAATCCCAAGACATTGTCAAAATAACTAAATTTATAAGCGGTTGTCATACATCTAAATATAAGTACACACCACCCTCTGATTGTGTCAAGAAAATATTCCTTTCCTCTACACACACATGTATCCTAACAGAACCCTATGATCAATTCTCAGATCTAATTCATCTGCCAAAATTCAAAAAGCATGGATATAAAACTACCAAAGAATTAAAATCTACATCTACCACTCCAAGTGGAAAATTTATGGTAAACATTCTTATTTATTATTTAATACTAGTTCTTGATTGTATAAGGGGTTGACATATTTTTAATAACCTCATGTTGCTGAAATTTGCCCTCCAAGAGCACTTTTGTTGGTTAAATCTTATAAATTAATTAGAATTAAGTTCACCTCTCTCTGTTATTCTTATTCTCTATGTGTTATCTATGTTTTTTGATCTTTTTATGTGGGTGGTATTCACCCCTCTCATCATTTTCCATTCTGAGCACCTTGGCATGGAACTTAGTACTTACTTGTAGGTCATATCATGTGCACATTCGGGTCTATGTAGACATTGTATGTGGATTGATTATCATCCCTCTCAATGTTACACTATATTATCGTACATCTATATTAAATACCAATGTATTTAGAGTAGCCTTGGTAGAGTCTATGTGTAAATGTCTTATTCTTAAAAGGTTTTAGTGTATTTATAGTAATAAAAGTGCTCACTCTATTCTATATGCATCACCTCTTTTATTTTTCATCACTCTCTTACCTTATCCCTTTATTTTTCCATGAGATTTTAGGTTTAGATTAGTATTATATTACCTTCCTTCTCTTTATGACTGCGCACTATTTTTAAACAATGTGTGCTTATAATAGAAGGAATCTAAACTACTCTAAAATCTTATTCCAAAGAGCTCAATGGTCCCATGCCTTAGGGACATTCCCATCATTGTAATGAGATATCTGATGCTTGTGTGTGTAGCTAAATTATAATACTTTAATGCCTAGTGTCAAATACTCTTGCACCCTGTGTAAGTCATTCACACTCATCACCCTACTGTGAAACAACCCTATATTGTAGAACATCCACAGGTGCATGTTTTGAATGATAATAGGTGCCCTACCTATGGTGTGGGATCTACATATTTTTCCAACAAAATATCCCATGATGAGATTTAGAGGATGGGGAACAAATCTTTGGTGACTCATAGTTATGGTGATGACTTGGCCTATGGGTTGGTCACTATTTTGGATTATTTATGGGAATAGACATTGATCCAACCTTCTATATCTTATCTTATGTTATCTATACAAAATTATGGTAGGGGAACATAGTGGTATGGAATTCTCAAACTAAAAAATATAATAGAGGTCATCTAAGGCACACTTGTTATACTCTTTTTTGGTGTCCTCTTGGGATTAACGAGCCTTAAAAGGAGGTAAGATCCTTGATTTTTACAAATAGAAGGACTAGTTTCTTTTTTATACAAATTTTTCTAGGCATGAGGTTCTCATGGAATAGTTTTTGAGCAATAATATCTATCTCTATTATGAATTTTTAGACCAAATATGCTCTGGGTCAAACCTATGTTGGGTTTGGTTTTTTGATAACTATAAGTTTTTATTTCTCCTTGATTTTGGAATTAATGGTTATTTACCAAGATCTAGTTTGACTTATCCTATGAGGGATTTGGGTTTCACTCTTGAAAATGTTTTCTAGTTGAAAAGGATTAGCTTAATGTTTATTATACCCTCATAGTTTGTTTGGTTTGATGTCTTTAATCTTATTTTATCTTTGCTATTTTTCATTCCCTTTAGGGACCCTTTAGGATTTTTCCATGATAGTTTGATTCATTCCTACTTAGGAACTATGGGACCCAATTCTAGGAAAATTTGGGTTCATTTGGTATGCCTAACAAAGATTGGTTCTATTTTAAAGACTCTTTTAGGGACCCAATCCCCCCTTTTTTAGGGAATGCTTTATTTAAGACCTAGGCCTTGGGCCACTTCCATCTAGGTTAGTTTTTTATCCATATAAAATTGGCTAGGTGTTGCACCAATCGAATGTGATGGTGAAGGGAGACCTTGGCCTCATATTTTTAAATTTAGGGTGGTTTTTAGACCATCTAAAAACTAGTAGGGTCCTATTATAGGATTTTTTGGAGACCTAGACCTCCTATGTCTAGGTTGGTTCTCGATCCCACAAAAATTGATTAATTAGCCCCATGGAGATATATACCTCAAATTGTGTCTAGGTTAGTTCCCGATGCTAAGTGTTATGAGCCCTAGGCCTCTTGCTTTATTAATCTAGGCTAGTTTTTGATCCTGCTAAAACCATATCTTGTCAAAATTATGGCATATTGTATCCCCTAAGGGATTATAAAAGTTTTCTTAAAGGCTTGGGCCTCATTATTATTCAATGTAGGATGGCTTTTAGTGCATCTAAAATTGATGAATGTTTTATTTATGTTTAGGTCCTACTAGGGACCTATAAAAGTACCTCATTTGCATTTGGCTCTAGAGTGGAGACATGGACCTCTTTTTACATCTAGGCTAGTTCTCAATCTAGAAAAAATCATTTCTTCAGTCCCTTAGGGGAGTTGATGTATCTCGAGACCTGGGCCTCATCTTAGCCTATGATGATTTTTGGTTTAGCCAAAACTGGCCAGTTACCACACAAGTCAAATGTGGTATTGGTTCTTCCTCTACTATTTTCTTGATCCATTCACAATCGGATGCTACTTCTTTTGACTAGGTTCTCATCGTACTCCTAGTTAGTTGTTTCTGACTAGGAGGAAACTTGATACTCTTGAGATTTTCTTTGGTGGGTCCTTATTTCAATCTTGATCATCTCTTTTCGATTAGGGGAGACCTAAACCTCATGATGTGTCTGGGGATGGTACCCACACCAGTTATCAAAGGTGGGTCTACCTTAATATAAACTAAAAAAATTCAAGTCATGATTGATGATGTTTATATATTTATCTATTAAAAAATGCCACACACTTCAAACTATAAATAGGGGAATCAATTTTGACTAGTCCTATGTTCTCCATTCCCATGGGTAGATCTCATATAGTTTTGAGAGTCCAATGGCATACTAATTTGGGCCTAATAGAGAGAAAATTTTAGGAACTATATGTGTGCATTCATTATGAGTTGTATAAAATTTAATCTCACATATTTAAATGAAGGCTCCATAGATGGTGAAATCTCATTAACTATATAATATAGTAAATACAGTGTTTTTAGTATTTGTGACATAATTATTTTCATTACAATCTAAGAAATAATGTGTTAATAGTGTAATAACTTTGAGATATCATTAAAAATTTGTTGGTATTTGGAGATATGTCATAAGGACTTATACAAAAATATATATAATGAATATTCTATTCAACATATATTGGGTAGCCAAACACCCAAGACTAGAGCTTATAGGTGCTAGTATGTGAAAAAGAGTGAGATTGAGTGAATGGTATAGGATATGCTAGAATCAAGTATTATTTTGCATAGTTATATTTTTTTATTATTCTCCAATATTCATGGTGCAAAATATGGATGGAAATTAGATCACATGTTTTAATTATATATATTTTTTAAAAATTACCATAAAGCATTAGTTCATTTTTTATAACATGTGAGTTTTTATATAGACTACATTGGTATTTTTTTAAAAATTTTAATATTATATCTAAGTATCATAAAATTAGAAAAATAGAGGAGGACATCAAATAAAAATCAATAAAAGGTCATTATTTTTTATTTTTTTAATCTTTAAAATACCCATTCTACATTTCAATGTCTGATTAATTACATATTAAATCTATTTTAAGGATGTTTTATTGATTTTATTTGATGATATAGTGTTTTAGATCAAAACATGGGAATACAATAACTACCATGTTGAGTAGTTTTTTAAAAATATCAAGCAACATTAAATTTATGTAAAGCCTTCTAAGATTGATTTTCAAGTCAAAGAGGTGGATTCCTTATGTTAGATTGTCTATCATGAATGAATCAAGTTGAATCCTAATAAGATAAAGGAAATTTTAGACTGTAAAGTTTTTAAAATACTATAAAAATTATTAACATTAGCAGGACTTATAGGTTGCTACTCCATATTTCTAAAAATGTATGGCATCATAGTAACGCCACACAAAAAAATAATTAAAAATTGGTTGCTTATATTAGATTGATGTATCATACGATAATTTTGATGGATTAAGGAATCCATGTAAAATATTTTAGTCTTAACTACTCTATATTTTTTTTAAACTTTTATTATGGTATGTGATGCTTTAAATCAAGGCATGAGTGTAGTTGTCATGTAAGAAGGAAGGTCCATTTATTTTTAAATTAGAAAACTAAAAGGAAGGTCATGTAAGAAGGAAGGTTTTAACTCAATGTTGGTTATGAAAGATATATATTTGGTATTATTCATGTGGTTAAGAAAGGGATACCTTATATAATGGGAAGATAGATCATAACAGTCTAAAATAATTCTTGGAACAAAGACTATCCTTAAAGGAGAAAAAACAACATGTCATTAATTGATGCTAGGATATGAATTTAGTTTAGCTTAAAACAAGGCAAAGATAATTTAAGTAGATATTCACTTTATAAGGGATGAATACATTTTTTTTTCATCATGTCCATATTAAATGTGGATTGGGTGGATGAGGCAAAATTAGGATATCAACAAAATATAGATACATGACATATTTTTAAAAATCTTCGACAATATCTAAGCACTTCAAATACATTTTTATGCAAATGGGACTCCATTTAAAATTACTTGGCATGATAGTGTGTCCCACTTTTGGTATAAAGAGGCCACATACACTTCCAATTTCTCAAAAATATATTGAGTTTGGATCATTGATATTAATAAAATAAATTTGTTTTAGATTATATATACAAATATGTAGTGCATATGCATTTTTACATAATTTTTAAAAATAGTTAAGTGTTTTTTAAGATTTATTTTTGACTATTTTTTTAAATTTTTTCTAGCTACATAATGAGACACATTGTTATTGTAAGGATAGGATATTCTTTTACAAAAATATCAAGCATAAAGATGTAGAAGAGTCCTATGTTTCATTATTTTTTGGACACTTGGGATTATTGAGGACTTATCATAGGGTTAAACAATTTTTTTTGGAAGGAATCAAAATTGATGTGAAGAAAAAATTATATAATATATAGTGCGTCAGTGAAACAAAGATGTGACAATTCATACTCTAGGTATTTTCCTATGTTGATTTATTCCTGGCTAGTGATGGTAGGAGGTATCTATGAATTTCATCATAATATTTCAAAGATAATAAATTGAAAATGTTTAATCATGGTTGTGATCAATATATTCAAAATAAATTCCTAGTTTTGTGCCTTGTGACATCACTTTTTAGCTATTATGGTGGCAAAAACATTTATGGTTAAAATTTAAAAGCTACATGGTAACTCAAAAATTATGGTGACTACGAATTCATAATTCATATTAATTTTTTGTTTGTTTTATTCTCTTTTTTGGGTACTTAGTTGGATCATATATACTTATATCACCTTGAATTATATGGGTAAACTTAGGTGCTCAACAAGTGATTTGAGAAGTATTTATGATGTTGTGCTTATGATAAGTAGTTATAATCGGTTAAGTAGATGCTAGTAGTAGAAATGGTGGTGCAACATGTATTATTTTCAAAAAAAAATTATCTATGGTAATATATTGCTATGACCTACCATCCATCACTTAATCCCTAAGACATCAACCAACACTTAGGGTAGCTGAAACGGCATGTCTCCTATTCTATTATACCAACAAGAGGTGATTTATAGTCTTAGGGACACCATCACCATGTCATAAAAATAAGAAGCTAGCCAAAATATGAGAAAAATATAATTAAAGTGTGAGATTGGGTCATTATTAGGTTGTGTTTTTATAATAAAAAATCATTTAAATAACAAAACAAGGATAGGAAACATTCACCTAAGTATTATGGTCATAATCACATATTAGAAAAATATTTGCAATGTGGCATATAAATTTTATTTACCTCAATTAGCTAAAATACATCTAGCCTTTCATGTTTATATTTGAATAAAGTCATTATTTATATTATTCCAACACACATAATATTAACAAAAAATTGTGAAGAGGGAAGAATTATCTTGGAACTAGAATCCATTCCCCATATATGCCCAAAGAAGCTATAGACTATTACGATAATATATTTTTTTATAAATTAGAAGCACTTGCCTATGAAATATATAAGAATGGAATATGAAGTTTTTGTGCAGAAACATTTAAAAATGGTCAAAATTGAGGACACTGATTTTGTGAAGGCAGGGCATATTACACCATTATCTTATTTATTATATCTCAATATGGATTATTAACCTATAGTGTTCATAACATTTGACTTATCCATGTGGTAAAATGTATATTGTTATATATGGGTAATAGTAGTCGATCTTAAGAGAGTATGTCTTTTCCATAGTGTAATTAAAATATATAAAATAAGCAGTGTTGAGTATTAGATCATCATACTATTAATTGTGTTATTTATGTAAGGCTTGTTGAGTATTTGCATTACTCTTTCCCATGATTAACATTATTATTTCAATTGCATATTTCTTACATTTTTTTATTGTGTTCATTATAAATTCAAGGCGTTTTCTTAAAAATTAAAATAAAACTAAATGAAACACATAATAATAAGAGAAAACCATGCCCATTACATTAATAATCTATATAACTATATATTTCTATTTTAAAAGGTTATTACAAAAGTAAAATTCAAATTTATGCTTAAACATCTTCACATAAAATAATATAACCATATGGATGTGAAATTGAAACAAGGCTACCTTTTCCATATGTAGGTTTTAATGACTTTAAAAAGAACATAGTAATACCATTTGTTGTTTACTAGGTTTTAAAAAAATTCAATCGACATCATATTTATGTAGAGCTTTCTAAGCTTAATTTTAGAGTCAAAGAGGTGGATTGATTGTGTTAGATTGTCTATCATGAATGAATGAAGTTGGATCCTAAAAAGATCAAGGAAATTATATTGTGTTTTTTTCTAAAATACTTCACAACCTATTAATATTCTTAAGATTACAAGATGTTACTAAAATGTTTCTCGAAAAGTATTGAAACATAGTAACACCACACACAAAATTATTGAGAAATGGTTCATTCTATTATAGTGATGCAACCACCAAAGAGATAGAGTAGCTTAAGGAATCCATGTGCAATAATATAGTATTATATACTCTAAAATATTTTTTTTATGGAATGTGATTCTTTAAAACAAGGCACAGTGCATTTATTTTGAAAGTATAAAAGTATAAGGAAGGAATTTACTCAAGGCCATTTATGAGAATACAAAAAATAATAATCTAGAATAATTCTTGGAGCAAAGACTATCATTAAATTAAAAATAATAATGGGTCATCATACGATCCCACGTTATGAATTCAAGTTACTTTAGAATAAAGGGAAGGAAAGCTTAATTATAATTGCACTTTATATAAGGGATGAATACAAAAATAATTGTTATATGCCATCATGTCCATATTTCATGTTGATTGGGTGGATGAGGAAAAATTTAAATGGTGGAATGATACAGATACACAAATTATTTTTGTAAAGCTTCAACAAGCTCTGAGCACTTAAAATACATTTATGTTGAAGAGGGTCTCCATTTGGTATAAGTATATGACATATCATTGTAAAAATGCAAATATCAAGAATAATGATACATAAGAGCTCCGTGATTCAACAATTGGGGGATACTTAGGATTCTCTAAGACTTATCAAAAGGTTAAGAAAGATGATTTTGGTAAGGAATCAAAGGTGATATACTAAAATATTTGGTATAGTGTGTAGTGTATCAACAAACAAAGGTACAATAATTCATACTCTAGGTAATTTTCTTCGTTGATCTATTCCTATCTAATTATGGGAGGAGGTATCCAAAAAATTCATCATAACATTTAAAAAATGATCCTAGCAAAATTCTTTAGCCTGGTTGTGATTTATATATTAAAAAAAGTTCCTAGTTTTGTGCCTTGTGACATCCTTTTTATCTAGTATGGTGAGAACAAAATTTATGGAGAAATTTTAGAAGATACATGGTAAATCAAAGATAATAGTAAGTGACTATGAACCTTATTTTTTATTTTCAGTAAAACATAAGGTTTTTTGAATTAGGGACCTAACCCTAAACATAAGGCATGAAGATGAATCCTTCCATCCCAAATATACAATGAATTCGTATACATAAATTAAAATTTTTTCAAATCTACAATAATCCACGAAATAACTAAGACTCCTATAATACTAGTAATATTTACTCCTCTAAGACTATGAACCCATATTTACTAGTAACATTTTGATTTATTTATTCTATTTTTAGATACTTAGTTTATGGATAGATTTTTATATTATGTCAAATCAGATGGGAAAAATTAGGTGGCCCCACAAATGCTTTGAAGACTATTTTATTTTTAATGCTTATGATGATTAGTTTCAATGAGTTAACTACTCTATAATAGACAAAAATCATGGTATAACATGCTTTTCAATGTGTTCTCAAAAATATATTAAACTATGGCACTATATGGTTACAACATACCATCCATACTTAATCCATAAGTGTTCAACTAAGAGTTAGATTAGTCAAAAATTACATGTGCTATACCATCAATAAGTGTTTTCTAGTCTTAAAGATACCCTAGCCATGGCACAAAATTATATGAAATAAAAAAGTTGACCAATGTAGGAGAAAAAAATGAAGTTTGAGATTGGGTCTTTATAAGGTTGAGATTTTATAATAAATTTTCATTGAAATAAAAAAACAAGGATACAAACTTTCAATTAAGTATTATGATCCTTATCAGATATTACAAAATATTGGCAGTGTGGCATAAAAATTGGATTTATCTCAATTAACCAAAATACATCTAACCTTTCATGTTTTTGTTTTAATAGATTTATCTTTTAGAAGATTATAAAAGACAAAAATTTCCCAAACATTGATGAAGAGGGAATAATATTCTTTGAATTAGAATCGATTCTCAATACATGCCCAAATATGTTACAAAATAAGGTGATCATATAATTTGTTATTAAATGAAAGTCCTTACCTAGGGAAGATGTAATAATGAAATATAAAATTTTCATATAGAAGCATCTACAAAATGTCAAGGACACTGCTTGTATGACTGTAGGGCATGCTAAACCAATATCATATTCATTATATTGGTATATGGATGACTATCTTATAGTGAGTATAAGAGGCCTTGGTAATTTAAATTTTTACAAGATTTTTATCAGTTTTTTTAGAAATTACTACGATAGTCTCAAATTGGAACTTATGAATACTTATATATGTAATCAAAATTAGATAATTTTGAGAATATATTCTCTCTTAGATCTAGAAATTAAAATTTGGAATAAAAAACCAAAAAGTATATGTCAACATTTCTTGAACCTATTGACCAAAACATTATAACTTTAAAATTATCTAATAAAAAGGATGAAACCATGATAAATTACAATGAAGATATGATTTATAAATCCCATTCCATTAAGACAAAACCAAAAATAAAAATATCATTCCAGATTCATATCATAAATAACTCATACAGGAGAACATGAGACCCCAAGACTAAATGAAAAAAGTAGCACTTAAATCCCTAGACCATTGTATTTTAAGACTTTTGGTCCACTCAATATTTTTTTGATTCTCTCAAATCAATTAAATAATCTTAACAATATTCTCTAACAAATGTAAATATGTTTCATTTTTTGTTATATATTAAACAAAGTTTACCCAAATAATCGAAACATGAATAGAAATTTGCATACTGAATTTGGTATGTTAACCCACCAGATGATGTAAGCTTATATTGATTTAATTTTTATCTAAAATTCATCTCAAACTCATCTCTTTAAATTTTATTGAGCTGCCCAAATCTTGTTCGTGAAAAGATTCTTCATACATAACCTTATAAAAACATTTATTTATATTTTCTTTCTCTTTTAAAATGTTTGACAAAAGTCACTGGTTAAAAGAATACAACTCACATAAAATTATTAGAAATTTATGAAGAGGGAAGAATTATTTTGGAGATGGAGCAATTCTATATATATATATCCTAAGAGGCTAAAAAATAGGATGATCATAGAATATGTTATAAACTAAAAGCGCATGCCTAGGAAAGATATGACTATAATATGAAGCTTTTATGTAGGGAAACTACAAATTCTCAACATTGAGGACACTACTTGTGTGAAGGCAAGGAATTATACACCATTATCCTATTCATTATATCATGATATAGATGAATATATTATAGTGTGCATAAAATTTGATGTAGTCATTTGATAGTTTTTATATTGTGGATAGAGGTATGAGTAATTGGCCTTTTAGACTATGTAGTTTCAAATAACCTAGTAAAAATATATACAAGAAATAGTGTTGTGTATCAAATCATTAAATTACTAATAATGTTCATTATGTAAGGATTGTTTAGTATTTTCAATACACATTCTAGTGATTTGCATTCTTCTATCACTTGCATAGTTTCTACTTTTTATTTTATTGTATTGATAAAAAATTTAAAGGATGATCTTAAAAATTAAAATAAAATAAAATAAAGTGCATGATAATAAGAGAGAATCATGACTATTATAATTTATAAAACTATTATATATTTTTATTTTTAAAAGTTTATTGGGAAAATAAAATTCGAACTTGAGCTTAACTACCTTCACATAAAATAGGCTATTGAAAATGTAGAGGGGCTTTCTGGAAAATTAGGGTCAATGGACAAAAGGGAGAAGGAAGGTGTAAAGGGGAAGGAGGGCATAAGGGGGAGGGCACAGGTCAAAGCTACAGGGTGGCGTTGGGAGTGCAGCAGTCGGCCCAGAGCTTGAGGAGTGCTGGAATGGCTTTCCCCCACTGTTTACAGGTCCCTGTGATGCAGAAGAGCCTATTGGCATGAGACTTCCCAAGGTCAATGGATGCTTGGAAAGATGCAAGGAGAGGCCCAAATTGGTCATACCAATGGACATGATTGCTAAGGATATCGAGTATTATACAAATCATTCTCTATATTGCAAGTTTTTGGGGATCAAGACTTCGCTCCAGTTCTTGGAAGCATGGGCTCAGAGGACATGGGCTCCAAAAGGAGAAATGGATATCACAATGTTAGCCAACAGTTATTTTATGGTCACTTTTACCTACCTAACTGACTATAGCAGAGTCTTTGCTGGAGGTCCTTACTTTCACAATCAGGTGGGGCTGTTTATCAAGCTGTGGCATGCTAGTTTTATACCTTCAGAGGAATTGCCAAACTGTGTTCTGGTGTGGGTGTGGCTGCCTCACTTTTTGGTGGAATGCTGTCAGGAAGATACCCTACAATTGCTTGCATCCCTCCTGGGAAGGCCAGTCAGTACATCAATGTCAATCCTTAGGAAAAAGGTAATGACTTATGCCTGCATTTGTGTTGAAATTGATCTTAGTAAGCCAATACATGATGCTATTGAAATGAGTGTGGGACCCTTTTCCTGGGTACAACAATTGGATTATGAAACTCTTTCTTTTTGTTGTTGTCTTTGCCATGCTTATGGCCACTTGTAACGAGAGTGTCCCAAATCTAAAACCTTTGAATCTCAGCCTACTCAACCTGCTCGTAATCCACCTAGAACTAACAAAGGGAAGGGCCTGATTCTAGGTGAGGCACTAGAAACTGATGGTTTTATCCCAGTTAAAGGGTGATATAGAAGTAGGGGTCAAAAATGGTCTTTAAAGGACAGACAGGCAGATGACTTGCTTAACAAATTTAAAATTCTAGATGACCTTAACCAATAGGAGGTGAATCTAGGGTTGATGATTTTGAACCAGTAAATTGAGGGCCCAGCCCAGGAGAACAATGTTTCAGTTGATTTAACTGAATCATAGGATGTTGGGGATTGGCACATGGATATGGACCAGTAGATGTTGATATTGGATGTTTTGACTTCCTCAGCTGTTCCCTCTAAAGAAGATGGAAATTTATCTTTAACAAGGAAATCTAGAGAATTAGGAGTAGCAAGGAGTAGTAAATCTTCTCCTCACTTGGGACTTTTGCAAAAAGGCCTTAAGAAGGGTGGGGGGGAGAAATAGGTCAAGCTTGGCAGGAAAAAAGACCTAGAAAAGATGAAACTAATGGGAGAGACTTTGGTGGAGTCAGGGTCAGTGAAGACTCTGGATGCTCACTTTCTAGATCCTTTGAAATGATTGTACTATCTTAGAATGTAAGGGGTTTGAATAGCAGCCCTAGACAAAATGATGTTCATAACTTGATTAAAAGTCAAAGACCTGATGTCCTTTTTTTGTAGGAGACTAAGGTTTCAGTAGATGCTATGTCCAAATTAGCACCTAAGTTGTGGAGGCAAGGGGACTGCCAATGCATTAGGGCTATTATATCTTCAAGAGGATTAGCTTGCCTTTGGAACCCCTGCAAGATCAGCCTCATAAGATGGTTGTCCTCTAAGTTTTCCTTGACTATGATGGCTTCCAGCTTTGAGATGGAGGAAGTCATTTTTCTATCCAATATCTATGCTCCTATTGACTGGTGAGGTAAATAAACCTTATGAGGCCACATTAGTTTTATCCGTAGCTTGGCTCCTTTCCAACCTTGGATTATGGCTAGAGATTTTAATGCTATTTTGGATTTGACTGAAAAGCGTGGTGGTATGACAAATCTTGACCCCTCTGCTTTACTTATGTGTCATTATATTAAAGTTTTGAATTTAGTCAACATTCAGCCCAATAATGGACAATTTACTTGGAACAATTGAAGGACTGGCCAACACTGCATTGCTAAAAGACTGGATCATTTTTTGGTTTTTGGCTATTGGGTTAGGGGTATATGGTCTACAGGGTCTAAAATTTTGGACTGGAGAGGATCGGATCATTGGCCTATTAAGTTGAATAGTGTTTCAAAGTACCAGCCTCACTCTCCTTCCTTCAGATTCCAACTCATGTGGCTGTGAGATTAGTCATTGTTCAAATGTGTGGCCAATTGGTGGAGGTGGGGTAGGCCTGCCCATGGTACGGCGATGTATTTTTTTGCTAAATTGCTACAGTTTGTGAAGTATAAGCTTAAATAGTGGAATCATCAATGCTTTGGGAATATTTTTCATGTTAAGGCTAATGCATAGGCTACGCTTGATGGTATCATGAGAATAATTAGGGAGGAAGGATTGACTAAAATCTTACTTCAAGATGAAGCTCAGGCTATGAAAGACCTAGAGGAATGCGAGATATGGGAGGAAGTGTTTTGGAAGTAGAAAGCTTAGATAGAATGGCTCCAAGAAGGTGACAAAAATGCTTCTTTTTTCTTTCAATCATCCAAAGCCAGGAGGCACGGCAACTCTATTTCGGTCCTGGTCAATGAAAGAGGTGAGCAACTTAACTCCTTTCCTACAATGTCAGAGGAGGTGGTGCAGTATTTCTCTACACTTTTTAGGGAATATGCAAATGAGGAATTACCAGAAGAAGCACAAGTTCTTTATTGTATTTCACCCCTAGTGATGTGTGAAATGAATGAGAATTTAATGAAAGATATCACACTTGGGGAGCTTGAGGCGATTATTACCTAGATGAAAAAGGGGAAAGCAGCTGGTCCTGATGGTTTCTTGGCTAAATTCTACCAAGAATTTTGGGATATTATCAAACTGGATCTTTTAGCTGTTGTTCAAGAATCTCAGAGGAATAAGAAAATGCTTAAGGCTTCAAATGCAACTTAGCTTGACCTCATACCGAAATGCGAAGGATCTGACAGGCTAAGTCAATTTTTCCCTATAACTCTTTGTAATGTTGTTTATAAAATCATATCTAAAATCATTACAAATAGGTTAAAAATTGGGCTCAGTGAAGTGATTTCTGAAGAATAGAGTGGTTTTGTGGAAGGCAGACAAATTCTTGATGGTATTTTCATAGCGGTTGAGTCCATTCACTCCATGGCCAGCTCCAAGGATAAGGCAATGTTAATTAAGCTGGATATGGCCAAGGCTTTGGATAGGGTTAGATGGTCATTTCTGTGGAAGGTTCTCAAAGCTTTTGGTTTTGTAGAAGAATGGACCCAATGGGTCATGAGCTACATTTCCTCGGTTTCCTTTTTGGTGCTTATCAATGGGGAACATACAAAGTTATTTGGTGCCTCTAGGGGGCTGTGACAAGGAGACACCTTGTCTCCATATCTCTTTCTTCTTCTTGTTGAAGGTTTGGGGAGGATAATTAGAAGGAATAGAGAGAATGGGCATATTCAAGCTTGGCGATGGGGGTGAACTATCAGCGTAGTCTCACTTGCAATTCACTGATGACACTTCTCTGATGAGCATGGCCACAATGAGTGAAGCAACCAATTTGTGTAGGGTGTTGGATGTTTATCTAACAGCCTCGGGGCAAAAGGTTAATGAAGACAAGTCATCCATCTTCTTCTTTAATACTTCAGCTCCCATATAATAGTGAATTGCTCAGACTATGCATTTTTAGATTGGGACTCTCCCCTTGATTTATTTGGGTATTCCTATTACAGCTGGTCGTATACCCAAAGAATCTTGGCAGAATATTTTGGATAAATTTTAGGTGCAGGTGAATCATTGGACTCACAAGTGGCTATCTTTTGTGGGCTGTGTTTAATTAATTCAATATGTGGTGTAGGCTTTGCCCATTTACAGATGTATGCTTCAGGTTGCCCCTTTGGGAATTGTTAAGGAATTTAACTCGGTTACTAGGCAATTTTTATGGGCTAGTACTCTGATGACCTCAAAATGGAGCTTAGTTAGATGGGAGATGGTCTGTAGCCCCAAATAAGATGGGGGGCTTGGCCTAAGGTAGATAGACTTAAATGGAGTTGCTTTGGTGGCTAATCTTTGCTGGCATTGGTGTAATGAACAAGACAAGGCCTGGGCTAAAATTATCTCTCAGAAGTACTACTCGGGGACCACTCAGAGTGATATTCCTTGTTATCCTCTCATTGGGAAAGGCTCAGCGATATGGGGGACTCTGTGTAGGGTGTTGGATGTTTATCTAACAGCCTCGGGGTAAAAGGTCAATGAAGACAAGTCATCCATCTTCTTTAATACATCGGCTCCCATACAGTAGTGAATTGCTTAGACTATGCATTTTCAGATTGGGACTCTTCCCTTAATTTATTTGGGTATTCCTATTACAGCTGGTTGTATACCCAAAGAATCCTAGCAGAATATTTTGGATAAATTTTAGGTGCAGGTGAATCATTGGACTCACAGGTGGCTATCTTTTATGGGTTGTGTTCAATTAATTCAATATGTGGTGTAGGCTTTGCCCATTTACAAATGTATGCTTTAGGTTGCCCCAGTGGGAATTGTTAAGGAATTTGACTCAGTTACTAAGCAATTTTTATGGGCTGGTACTCTGATGACCTCAAAATGGAGATTAGTTAGATGGGAGATGGTCTATAGCCCCAAACAACATGGGGGGCTTGGCCTAAGGTAGATAGACTTAAATGGAGTTACTTTAGTGTCTTAGCTTCACTGGCATTGGTGCAATGAACAAGACAAGGCCTAGGCTAGAATTCTCTCTCAGAAGTACTACTCGGGGACCACTCAGAGTGATATTCCCTATTATCCTCTCATTGGGAAAGGCTCAGTGATATGGGGGAGTCTCAAAAAAGGGGCTGCTCTTATTAAGGAAGGCTTATTCTGGATTTGTAAGCGGGGATCCAAGGCTCTTTTTTGGACTGATTCTTGGGATGGTAACCCTCCCATTATTTCTTAGTTCCCTAATCTGCTAAACCTTTGCCAGAGATTCCTTGATGCTAGTTGGTCTCGGGTGAGTGACTTTAAATCATATATTTCCTACAGACAGTTGGAGGTGGCAAAATTGAAAGTGCCTGAGGCTTGGCCAGTTGTTGGAACTCAGGAGGAGCATGATGAGCTACTGAACCTCCTTTCTAGGCACTGATGTAGCTCCCTCTAAGAGGAAGATGATCTTGTTTGGTCTGCCAATCCTAAGGGAAATCACACTGTTGCTTCTAGATATCAGGCTTTATTATCTCAGAGATTGGGTAAGGGAGAATTGCAATGGTGGAGATAGGTCTAGAATAAATTCTCATGGCCAAAATGTAACTACTTTGTTTGGTTGTGGCTTGGAATAGGTGCTTGACCTCAGACAATCTCTAAAAAAGAGGCTTCCAAGGCCCATCCATTTGTGTTCTGTGCAGAGCGGCTGATGAGGATTCCGCCCACCTATTTTTTCATTACTCCTTTGCTTTGAAACTTTGGAGTTATTGGTGGGACGTATGGCAGCGCCCCTGTTTCCATGTTTCATCTTTGGTTGAATTTTGGAGTAGCATGGGAGAACCCCCCTCAAGGACGGTTTTTCTACAGAATGTTTGGCTAGGGGGTGTTAGGGTGTGGAGCTAAAAGCTTCACCAAGGAGCATACTAAAATAGGTTTGGGTCTACACAGACGCCGGCGTCGGTCAGGAGCGACCGACATCGGTCAGTAGCAGTTGCAGAGGCGCCAATGTCGGTAATAGGGTCGGCCGGTGACGGTCACATGCGAACAGGCAGGAACCGACGTCGGTTACCTGTGTGTCCAAAAAGCTATTTTTGTGGACAGCAGCGAGTGTTTGCATGATAAGTTTGAGTCGTGGACTCAAGCTTGCGTCTCTATTATTAGCAATATTATTTTTAGAGCCCTTGTTGAAGAGGCTTAACTGTTTGTTGTAAGAGCATGCTCAAGTTTCCTATTTCTATATGTAGGAAAGATCTTCTTAGCTTAGAATTAGAGAATGTGTGTAGAACTGTAATAGTAGAACATTGTGAATGTTTGAAGGATAGTACAGAGTTGCATCAATCCAGGTTGTTGGATTTGAGTGTACTTGAGAGAGAGCTCTTGAGGAATAGAGATCTAGTGAGAGATCTTGTGTGCATCTTAGAGAGGTGTGGAAGAACGAAGTTTCTTCATTGTATTCCTATTGTAAAGAGTTTCAATACAAGTTTTCAGGGTGTTTTCTTGTATATCTTGTTCTGTGCTATTTATCATTCTAGTTACTTATCTATCTGATTTATTTCCACATTTATTGCTTTCACAAGTGTAATCTATTGTTGGTTTGATCCCCCAACAAGTGGTATCAGAGCCTTGGTTACAGGTTACAGGTTACAGATTACAGGTTGCTCACAGGGGTTTCTGCAGGGATTTCTATTTGAGTGGGAGAAGCAATGGCAGAAGAAAGTAAGTTGAGAATGGAAAAGTTTAATGGAAAGAACTACCAACATTGGAGAATGCAGATAGAGGACTATCTGTATCAGAAAGATCTCTACTTACCGTTAGGTGGGATAGCAAAGAAGCCCAAGGACATGGAGGATGAAGAATGGGAAGTTCTTGACAGAAAGGCTCTTGGGTCTATAAGACTGAGTCTGGCCTCCACTGTGATATCTAATTTGTCACAGGCAAAAACAACGGTAGAGTTGATGACTACATTAGCAAATATGTATGAAAAACCCTCAGCTTCAAATAAGGTATATCTTATGAAGCAGTTATTTAATTTGCATATGAATGAAGGTGGATCTGTTTCTACTCATCCGAATGATTTCAATGGAATTGTTAATCAGTTAAGTTCTGTCAATATTGTATTTGAAGATGAAATAAAAGCTCTTTTGATATTATGTTCTTTGCCTGAAAGCTGGCATGGCTTAGTAATGGCAGTTTATAATACTGCATCTGCATCAAATATTTTGAAAGTAGAGGATGTTGTTAGTGTTATCTTGAATGAGGAAATATGCAGGAAAAGCACAGAAGAGACATCTGGGAATGCTTTAAATTTTGAGAGTAGGGGAAGGTAAAAAGAAAAGAGCAAGAGGAGATCAAGATCTAAGTCTAAGGTGAGAGGAAGATCCAAATCCAGAAATGGCAGGAAGCCACAATGATAGAATTGTGGAAAGATGGGGCACATAAGCAGAGATTGTTGGTCAAAGCCTAAGGAGGACAACCAGCACGAAGGAAAGGAAGAAGCCAAGGTTGCAGGTATTGCACAGGATGCTTTAATTTTCTCTTTGCATAATAACATAGAATCTTGGGTATTAGATTCTGGTGCATCTTTCCATGCTACCCCTAACAGAGAATATTTCAGTGACTATATCCATGGAGATTTTGGAATAGTGTACTTAGGGGATGATGAGCCTTGTAAGATTACTGGCAAAGGTAAAGTGCAGCTGAAGATGCAGAATGGCAACACATGGGTGTTGAGAGATGTGATGCATGTTCTTAGTTTGAAGAGAAATTTGATTTCTGCAGGTAAGCTAGGTGATGAGGGTTGTACAGTAACTCTCACAGCAGATTCTTGGAAGGTGACCAAGGGTGCACTAGTTATGGCCAGAGGTAAGAGAGAAGGTACTCTCTATTTGTGTAATAGTGTTATTAACAAATCTCCTTCAGTTTTATCTACTTCAGGTGTGGATTGTAAATTGTGGCACTCAAGGCTTGGCCACATGAGTGAGAAGGGGATGTCAATTCTTAAGTCTAAAGGTATGCTTTCAGATTTAAAAAGTATGGATCTAGAATTTTGTGAGCATTTTGTATTTGGAAAACAGAAAAGGGTTAGTTTCCTCAAGACCAGGTCTACTAAGAAAAGGCAGAAGTTGCAGCTTGTTCACACAGACGTGTGGGGACCGGCTCAGGTAGCCTCTATTGGCGGATCATGGTACTATGTTACATTCATAGATGACGCCACAAGAAAGGTATGGATCTACTATATTAAAAAGAAATCTGATGTTTTTGAGACTTTTAAGTTTTGGAAGGCTATGGTTGAGAATGAAACAGGTAGAAAATTAAAGTGCCTGAGATCTGATAATGGCAGTGAGTTCTACAGTCTTAAGTTCAAATTGTATTGTTATACACACGAAATCCATAGGCAAAGGACGGTTCCAAGGACACCTCAGCAGAATGGTATTGCTGAAAGGATGAACAGAACTATCATGGAGCGTGCAAGATGTATGAGATTGCATGCAGGGTTGCCCTTAGAGTTTTGGGTAGAAGCAGTTGACACCGCAGTGTACCTGATTAACAGAGGACCCTCTACAGCTCTGGATGGTGGAATTCCAGAAGAGGCATGGACAGGTAAAAAGGTAGATCTCTCATATCTCAAAGTTTTTGGTAGTGAAGCTTTTGTGCACATAGATAAGGAAAATAGAAAGAAGCTTGATCTTAAGTCTATGAGGTGCACGTTTATTGGCTATGGCTCAGATGATTTTGGTTTCAGATTTTGGAATCTAGAAACTAACAAGGTAATCAGGAGTCATGATGTTGTTTTCAATGAAAGAGTGATGTACAGTGATCAGATAAGGAAGCTGGATCAATCTGGGCAGAGCAATAGTGAATTGGATGAAGTTATGGTCCAAAATGAGCTCGCGGGAAAAGGAAATAATCACTTGCAGGAAAACACAGAGACCAAAGTCGGTAGGTTAGGAACTGGCATCGGCAGTACAGAAATCGATGTCAGTCATACAGAGACCGACGTCGGCAGACCAGGCACCGAGGTCGGTCAGGCAGAACCGACGTCGGCTAGTGACAGGTCTACAGGTGGCCGAGGTTGGTCACTGTCAGAAAATTTGGGTGGACAGATTGTTGAGAACAAGTCCAAGACACCCATCAGGAGGTCTGAAAGGGTAAGTAAGCCTCCAATTAGATATTCTCCTTCCTTATATTATTTATTGCTAACCGATGGTGGAGAACCAGAGAGTTTTGAAGAAGCATTACAGGTGGAGTCCAGGAGTAAGTGGGAGCGTGGCATGGTTGAGGAGATGGAGTCCTTAAGAGAGAACCAAACATGGGATTTGGTTGAGTTGCCAGCTAGTAAGAAAACACTGAAGAACAGATGGACCTACAAGTTGAAGGAAAGTGAGGATGGACAGATGCGATATAAGGCTAGATTAGTAGTAAAAGGATTTGCACAAAAGCCAGGTATTGACTTTGGTGAAATTTTTTCTCCAGTTGTTAAAATGACTTCAATAAGGGTTGTATTGTCTTTGGTTGCTTTTGAGGATTTGCATCTCGAGTAGCTAGATGTTAAGACAGCGTTTCTTCATGGAGATTTGGATGAGGAAATCTATATGGAACAGCTAGAAGGATTTGAGGTCAAGGGTAAGGAGAAGTTTGTGTGCAGGTTAAAGAAAAGCTTGTATGGCCACAAGCAAGCTCCAAGGCAATGGTACTTGAAATTTGATAGGTTTATGACTGAGCATGGCTATAGTAGGTGTCAATCAGACCATTGTGTGTATTTCAAGAGATTTGATAATGGTAGATATATTATTCTATTGTTGTATGTAGATGACATGCTGGTTGTAGGGTCTCACATGCAGGATATCTCTGAGCTTAAGGAGAAGTTAGCTCAAACGTTTGCTATGAAGGATTTGGGAGCAGCGAAGAAGATCCTTGGCATGAGCATTAGGAGAGATAGGAAAAATCACAGGTTGATATTGTCTCAAGAAGATTATGTGAACAAGGTGTTGGAGAGGTTTAATATGCAGGATGCAAAACCGGTAAGTACACCTATGGCTAGACATTTTAAGCTAAGTAAAGAACAATGTCCCAATTCACATGAAGAGGTAGAGTACATGAGTAAGGTTCCATATTCTTCCGCAGTAGGGAATTTGATGTATGCAATGGTGTGTACTAGACCAGATATTGCCCAAGCAGTGGGAGTAGTAAGCAAGTATATGGCCAATCCAGGTAAGGAACATTGGAAGGCAGTTCAATGGATCCTTAGATATCTGAGAGGAACCAGTAGCAAGCATTTGTGCTATGGAGGTTCAGATACTTCTCTACATGGTTATGTAGATTCAGATATGGCAGGGGATTTGGATGGCAGAAGAAGCACCACAGGTTATGTTTTTACTGTAGGTGGAACAGCGGTTAGTTGGATATCTAAGTTGCAGAAGGTTGTTGCCTTGTCAACTACAGAAGCAGAGTATATTGCAGCTATAGAAGCTAGCAAGGAGATGATATGGATGACACGGTTCATGGAAGAGCTTAGAAGGGAGCATGGGAGTTGTAGATTGCATAGTGACAGTCAGAGTGCAATCCATTTAGCTAAGAACTCAGCTTTTCATTCAAGAACAAAGCACATACAGCTAAAGTACCACTTCATATGGCAGGTATTGGAAGATGGTGAGTTAAAGCTGGAGAAGATCCATACAGACAAGAATCTTGCTGATATGCTAACAAAGCTGGTTACGAAGGAGAAGTTGAACTTGCATTCAACTTCTATTAGTCTTCATGATTGAGTTGAAGATGGAGGAGCTAGAAGATGCTGCTATACAGGTTGGTGCAGCTGGTTTATCTCCAAGTGGGAGATTGTTAGGGTGTGGAGCTAAAAGCTTCACCAAGGAGCATACTAAAATAGGTTTGGGTCTACACAGACGCCGGCGTCGGTCAGGAGCGACCGACGTCGGTCAGTAGCAGTTGCAGAGGCGCTGACATCGGAAATAGGGTCGGCCGGCGATGGTCACATGCGAACAGGCAGGAACCGACGTCGGTTACCTGTGTGTCCAGAAAGCTATTTTTGTGGACAGCAGTGAGTGTTTGCATGATAAGTTTGAGTCGTGGACTCAAGCTTGCGTCTCTATTATTAGCAATATTATTTTTAGAGCCCTTGTTGAAGAGGCTTAACTGTTTGTTGTAAGAGCATGCTCAAGTTTCCTATTTCTATATGTAGGAAAGATCTTCTTAGCTTAGAATTAGAGAATGTGTGTAGAACTGTAATAGTAGAACATTGTGAATGTTTGAAGGACAGTACAGAGTTGCATCAATCCAGGTTGTTGGATTTGAGTGTACTTGAGAGAGAGCTCTTGAGGAATAGAGATCTAGTGAGAGATCTTGTGTGCATCTGAGAGAGGTGTGGAAGAATGAAGTTTCTTCAATGTATTCCTATTGTAAAGAGTTTCAATACAAGTTTTCAGGGTGTTTTCTTGTATATCTTGTTCTGTGCTATTTATCATTCTAGTTACTTATCTATCTGATTTATTTCCGCGTTTATTGCTTTCACAAGTGTAATCTATTGTTGGTTTGATCCCCCAACAGGGGGGCCGTCTTTTTGTTGTGGCAGCTCTGGTTGGAGATAAATAGGTAGATATTCTAGAATGTGAGGATTATGGTGCAACAAGTATGGTAGAAAGTCGTAGGGATGATTCAGGAGATTGTGCAGGCCAAGAGTGAGGTTTGTCTCCCTTTATCCAAACAAGACACTAAGGTGGTGGCCTGCCTAGGATTCTAGTGATTTCCAGGTAATTTGGCTTATGTCAAGAGAGGTCAATAGGTAAAAGAGAAGATTCATAGGGACAGTCAGTGGTATTACCCTCCCAATGGGTTTCTCAAGATCAATAAAGATGGCTCTTCTAGGGGCAATCCCAGCCTTGTGAGTACTGGTGGGATAGGCAGGGACTCTAAAGGTACAATGATTTTTCTCTTTGCGATACATGAGGGGATGCAAACCAACAACTTGATGGAAGGCTAGGCTATTCTCTATGCTCTTGAGAAGGCTCAGGCATTGGGTTGGCATAGGATCATTTGTGAATTAGATTCTCAAGTCGTGATCAATCTACTTGTTAAGAGGAAAGTGTTGGATGTCAATTAGCAATTGGTTAGGATTGTGTAGCAGATCTTGAGGATTAGCTCACTCATGGATACAATTAGGTTTGTTCATATTCCTCGTGAATGGAATAGGGCAGTGGATTGTTTGGCAAAATGGGCATCTGAGCATTTAGATGGAGGTAATTCTGAGGATTGGGAGTCTCTCTCCCTAGAGCTACACTTTGATCTGGAACGTATTTTGGAGGAAGATAGGAAGGTTCATATCAACATTTAGGTGGGTTTGTCCCTAGTTTTTTTGATCTTGTTGTTTTCCTTTGGGGATTTTGGTCCCCTGTTCTTTTTGTAATGCTCTTGTTCTTTTATTAATATATTTTTACCCTTTTTTATTTTATTTTAAAAAAAACTACCTTCACATTAAATAGTACATATATAAGGACACAGAATTGAAATAAGGCATCCTTTTTCATTTTTGATGTATTATTCAAATGAAATATAAAAAGTACCATATTTATACTAAGGTCCACTTATTTAATCTCAAATTCTTAGATTGTGTTCATGTTTCACTTTTCCTAGTTTAAAATATATTTTTGAATATTTATATTAGGCATTCCATTGAATTACATTCCCCTTCAACTTGAAAAGTTATTATTTTATATTTAAAAAAAATATTGTGTTGATAATAAATTCAATAAGTTTCTTAAAAATTAAAAGAAAACTAAATGAACTACAGTTAACAATCTATAAAATTATTATATATTTGTATTTTTAAGAGTTTATTTGAAAAATAAAAATTGAACTATCACATAAGATAGAATATCCATAAACATGTGGTATTTTATAAATAAAATACACATGTTACATATTATTTATATTACTTATTAGATTGTATAGCAGCATAGATTTATATTGAGACATGGGTAAAATAAAGGTTGAGATTAAACTACCAAATGTCACACTCATTTCAACAAGAGGCTCAATGGAGTCTTCAACAAAGCTCATGAGATTTCTATCCTCTATGGTGTCCCCATTCATATCATTATTGAATATAAATATGGAAACACCTTTTTATATCAAAATAACTATGAGGCTAGGTCACTGCAAGTGGATCCAATTGCATGCCACACTTTCAATTTCTATGATCCATCTATAATATTTGTGTGATAAATTCTATTCATTGTGGGTAATCACATAGTGTGTCTTATTATTTTGGCTTAAATATCAATTCTATAAAATGCAACACTATAATAGTTGGAGATGTGAGATTTAGATTCATATAATTTCAATGGGACCTAAAATCTAAGAAACATCATCCATTCTACCAGATCTACAATTTGTACAAAAATTAGAAAAACATGGAAAATACAAACATTTAAGAGTACTGTGATTTACTGGCATCAACTAATCATATGAAATAGTACTAACCCTAATATAGTATAATGAGCATGCAAGAAACAATCTATGTATTCCCATGATAAAATTCCTCTATAAAGCTCTAGTCGCAACATTTTATTTATTTTTCCTCATTTTATATAGTAGAAAAACACTAAAGATTTTGTATAACTTTTAATTTATTTTTAAAATTCTCATTTAAATGTTTGATTAATGTAAGTTTTCTTCATTAAATTTACATTATTACATGATGTCATAGAATCATATGTAATGCATGATTTATAATTTCAAATGATTATTTGACTTGCAATGTCTTTATTAAGGATTCAATGATTTATTATTTTCTAAGGTTTATCAATGGTTGTTATATGATGTTATTTAATGACTACACCACATTTGTAATGATGATATATATGATGAAATTACATATAATAATGTTCAAGGAATTTCTAAACATGGACAATACTTTTCATTATCGAGATATGTGTCTTATTATTTCATATAGTCATTTTATATCTCTAGGAAGGAACCATATTATCTATTTTTTATTCTTTATAGTGTCATATTTTTTCATTTATTAAGTTACATAATTTATTCATAATAATATATAATTGAGTGGTCATCCCTTTACTAAATAATATTTCAATATCAATTACAAAGCCTAGAGATTGAATGAATTAGAGTAATTTACGTATATGAAATTTTGTTTGTTGACAACACATAGGGTTTCAACACCACTTCATATTTATGTCTTATTTAACAGTAATAGTGACCAATGATACTTCCATTGCATAGTGGGGAAAAATGAAATATATTATTTTAAGGATAAAAAATACATTTTCCTACCCATCCATATTTATAAAAGAGAGGTATGTCTACTATTGTAGGTTCTAATACAAGTCATCTCAACATCATTTATGGAATCATATGTGATACATTTTTTTATGTCTTTACTTTGAATTTTTTGATCGCATTGCCAATTTTTTGGCTAAGTACACACCTCAAACTAGGAAAAACATAAAGACCTAAAAATTTATCCTTGAAATTTAATTGGTGGTTTTTTTATTAGTAGTAAATATGATTTTTAAAAAGGGACCTTACCCTTTACATGAAACATACATGCATGGTCATCATAACCAAATAATATAATAAATCCTATTAAAAATATTAAAAAAACATCCCAACACTCCAACAATAGCATTAAAATAACAATAGCCTCTAAACAACCTTAAACCAATATACAACTATGTCCCTTCAACCACCATTTTATTTTTGAAATATAAGGGTAATATTAAGTGGCTCTAAATCCTTATTACCTTTTGATTTCCATTTTTTATTCATTGCCATCCATTCACCTTCTTCCCTTGAATTAGGCAAGATAGGAATGGAGAGTTACAGAGCATCATCTAGTTTAAAATTCAATAATGGAACCCTGGTAAACAACCCTTCACCTTATAAATTGGTTCATTGAATACATTATAATGAGGTCCAAGCCACCAAACAACCACTATATATACATTTAGCATTTTTATTTTTGAAATCCTTGGCCACAAACTCCCCACATGGATCCATATTTCAGAATTTCTAGAACCAAATCTAGAATTTCATTTTAATCCTCACTATCATTAGTAAATTTGACTATTATATGTTCTAGACACGCATCCTCCCACTAGGTAATTCCATTTTTATGATTTTTGTTTGATCAATAAATAACCAAATAACCAGTATGAAAATTCTTACAACATTTAAAAGGTAAGTCTTCATATTTGATAGGATGTATCCACGTTGGATCCCTCATAATCAAATCTACTAGACCCAAGAGATCCTTAATAACATCAAAATTTAACAGGATTCAGGCATAGGTTGAGTTGTACCTTTATTCTGTTATGGGATCCTCATGCCAAAACTCACCAAAATAATTGCCTATGGATTTAAAAAAGTAATGTCCAAAAACTAGGGTGGTAAGTTTAGAAACTATGTCCCAAAGCTAAAGAGGTAGGTTTAGAAACCATAACCAAATCAATTTTATAATAAAGGTTTCAATATGGTAGTTGAAATTAAAATGCCATGGTATAAAAAACATCATGTGCTTCCCCCAAGACAAATAATATTCATTTAAAACAATGCCCCTATCTTCAACAGAATACAAAATATAATGAAAATACATCTAACACAGATCACATTATAATCTTACCATCTACTAATGATGCTTTCTAGTGGATCATTCTTCATTCATGGAGGTTTGGGAAGATAGGCCAAAATATATTAACCCATAAATCATTCCATTAGTATAAAAACACTATTGCTTCTCATTTTTATTCTATATGTGTTCGATGTATTTTTATATATCTAGATGATTTGTTTAAATTTTTCATTTTTAAAAAATTATGAGGACTTTTGTAGCTTTAAATCCCTTTTATACATTCCCATTGTTCCCCCCCACCTATATCTTATATTTATGTAGTCTAATGTAAGGAATGTTTTAATAGTTGTGGCACTTGTTAGGAGTGATATAAGGTCATGACACTAATTCTTATACCACCATGTTAAATCTCTAGGTGCAGTTGACTCTTTGAATCACCCAGGGTTTATTTTTTTGAGTCATATAAAAACATTCATGGAGGTCTCAAGGTGAATCATATTAGAAATGGTGGAAAAATAATTTAGAAGGTATATCATTACATAAGAAAATCATGTGATGCCATGTGGTGAATCACACAAGGCCTACTAGGTTTCTCTAACCCTTGTGTAAATGCCTAAGCAAGATGACCGCTAACATGTCATAAGTTTGTAGGTGAATGCCAATAAGTTACAAAAGAATAATGACATGGTGCAATAAAACACCAACATATCATAGGTGAACACTGACATAATGTAGATGAACTCTAGCATGATGTAGATGAATGATAGTGGAATGTAGGTGAATGTATATATGATTCAAGTGAGTGATGAATTAGTAAAATAAAATGATGACATGATGTGGGTAGACACTGACGCCATGTAGATAGATTCCTGTCTAATTCATATGAATGCTAGCATGGTGTGTGTAGATGCCAGCACTATATAAAGGGACACCTGAATAATAAAGATGAACACTGGTATGGTGTGGGTGAATGCTAGCATCATGTAAATGAATATCAAGATGGTGCAAGTGAATGCTAACACCATGCAGATAAACATCTATGTAATGTAAATATACACTAGTGACATATTGATGGATTTTGAATCATTTGTAATGAATCAACACTCATCTACATCACATCAGCTTTCATCTGCATGATTTTGACACTCATACACATCATGTCATCGAATGCTAGCATGGTTTTAGTGGATACCATCACTATGCAGATGGATGTCAACATTATATGTTGACCACATAGCTCTGTGGATATTAAAAGTTAAGGTGAGAGTATTTATAGTGTCTCTCACTAATGAGAAGATGCCTAGGCATGCATGTGGGATTATTATTTACCATACTTCTATGTATGTAGGAGTCTAAGCTACTCAATTGAAATCAATGCAATGGGAGTTTGCCAGTAGCAAGAGCCAGACCCAATTGAAAATAAAAAACAAAACATCTTAAGATCATGTGTCTGATCCATGCTCTCATTGCATTCCAAACTTTTATGCTTTTGAGCTTTCCTAATAGGATGTGACCAAATATACCACCTATTAAACACATTTCATAATTCTTGTCCAAATTCCAAGAGATGCTACCATAACTTATTACAAGTGTCCCAATACAAGAAAAAATTATAATGAATTTATTGTGACAATTAATAACCCTACCCCCAATTCATTAAATCTTGTATAACAACTCTTGTTTGTCCTAGACTTATCTATATTATGTTAATCATAAGGGACTAGGGGTGAAATTAAACAATAAGAAAATTTAGGCTTTAGTTCAAGGTCCTTTTTCAACAATTTTGAAGTTGGGAATTGTGATATATGGTGCATTTGCTACTATCCCCTGTCCAATTTTGCTTCACCCTATGTTATATTCATTATATTTCAAGGACCAAGTCACCTCTGCCTACATGCTTCTAGTAGTTTATAATTTGGTACTAAGTGAAATAAAATAAAAAAATGTCATTTAAAATAGGGAGAAGTGTAGCAGAGGTGAGGGAGCACCATGATAACAAGAAATTATGATGTGTTCATGCATAGTCTAGCTTGTTATATTTTGGTTATTGGATGTTTTTATTATTTAAAAAATAATAATATAGAACTCCTAAGGATTTAAATTGATGTTGGAATACATGTGTGATGTTGGCTATGTACCACCATTTTAAAATAGACAACTGACACCTGCCCATAGTTTGTCGATGTTTGCCTGTAGACTACTAGCTTCCACCTACAAAATATCAATATTTTCCCATAAACTTTTTACATTTTCCTATAGATTATCAACATCTTCCTATATCCAAACTATTGTCATCAACCCATAACTTGCTTTCATCTACCTACATGCTATCATCAGGCACCGATAGAATACAATCAAATGCCTGCAGGCTACCATCAGGTGCCCACACTCATAGGATGTCATCAGGAACCCACAGACTACCATCAAACACCCTCATGTTTAATTACTATGATGGTTCTTAAAGATTAGTAATGTAATTACAATAAAAAATACTAAGAAATTTTAATGTAAACAAATCATTGCATACCTTGTTGGAAACTATTGATTCTTGAAGCCCTCTTGGGACCTGAAATATAAACCACCAAAACAAATCTTAAAGTTTTTCGATGGTATATGGTGAATTCCTCAAGATTGGATTTACAGGTATAGATGAATTACATTTATATGAGTAAATTTATATTCAAATGTAGGTGAACCTCTCCTTGAGATTAACTTTGACCCTAAAAATTTAGGTGATCTCACCCTGTTGGCCACTCGATAAAAATTTCCAAATGCCAACTTCAAAAATGGAATATTCATAAATTAATGAAGATTCTCTACTAAAAAAACTTGATAATCACCTCTTCCATTTATAGTCATTAGAATCCAATCATCCACATAAATTTCACATAATTATGAATTAAAGACATCTATAAATATACATATAATAGTGTTCATTTAATAAATAAATAAATAAAAATAAAAAATAATAACTTATCAATTATTAACTAGAATAATATTTTGGAGCACTTTCTAAATTCATTTATGTTAAACAATTTTTTAATTGATACCTCTATGTACTTTCAAGGGTATAAAATATTATATGAGATAAATAGTAAATGTTATCTCAACTAACCATTTTACATAGACATCCAAATCGCTTATCATCATTTTAAAATTATAATATTATTAATTTCATAATGACATGTGTCATAGCATGTGTATATTATGAAAGGTGAAAATTAGGCAAGTGAAAATGGAGATTTTTTTCATAGGTTACAAACTAGCCAAAAAAATTCAAGATTTATTAGGATTGTTTATATGGTCCTTACACTATGAGAGTGATTTGTTCAAAATTTGGTGTGATTGTATGATAGGTTTTAAATGCATGAGGAGGCATGTTCTAATTTTTAAAACTAGTATAAATATGACTTAAAATCCCTTACTACATCACTTGAAAATATCTAAGATCCTTATATATATATATATATATATATATATATATATATATATATATATATATATATATATATATATATATATATGAGTATTTATTTAGTTAAGCATTGTTCATATATTTTACATGTTTTATGACACTTAATTAGAGGTGGTGATTTCCTTAACTACATGTTAACAAATTTAAGACTTTCCAAAATGATGAAAGTGTAGTAATGGTGTGAATTCATTCGAAACTATCTAGAATAAATAACTACCATTACATATCATATATTTTTAGACACTTTTAGTATCACCCATAAAATTATGTTAGGATTAAGAGAAATAAAATTCAATAATTTAAATATTAATGTTATTCTTTTAAGAAATTGATTTTATTTAGATATGTGGTCAACATGTGTAGCACATAACCTTTTAATTACTCTTCTAATAATATTTATATTTCATATTTATAGTAGTATTTTTAAGTATTGCATCATCATATTAGGAACTATATTAGTCTTCTGATGTGACTACAACAGTATAGGTGGTAGGTAACTGTAATCACTTAAAATTGGTAATTAGATGTTAAGGTTGTTGCTTGAGTTAACCTATCCCTAGGCTAGCTATAGA